>MU190681.1:5500-25319 GCA_016904865.1 Pissodes strobi | reverse complement strand
GTGATGTTCTTAATTCTCCTCAACCTATGAGAACCAAGCTGATTACACAGGCTTAGGTGGTAATGGTACTCCGGCTCCGGGGCAATTCGCCTTGTAAAATTGCATTCCTAATGGGGCCTTTATGATTGTTTTTTTCACATTTGCTATTGGGTCATTGAACAACGGGAAGAAAGCTCTAATAATTTCCACAACCCTATTTAATCCGCGTGCGGCAGATGGCATAATATCAGTTCTCCTTCAAAAACACAATAATATGCAAAAAGCATCTATCTATGCAAACTGCATAAAATCCGGTCTTTAATCAGAACCATTAATAACATATTTTTCAAAACAATTTAGTGATATTTTAATCAGCAAACTAATATAGATAGTTCCCTAAATTACTTGAACTCTTCAACAGTTGCCAAACTTTTGTTCCGGAAACGTAGCTGCGTTTCTGCACTGCGACAGGCTCCGGTTGCTAACACATAAAGTGCATTATTTACAGGGCCGTATCGACCCCGTTTCGGAGGCGCGGCGGTGGCGTCGGCAGTAGCGCATGATACGTTTCTATTTTGCAGTGAATTTCGACAGGGGATGCATCATTTTAGCAATTACATAATATGATGTTTGCATAGGCGTATATTACAGTCTGTATCACTTAGACCCGCAGTGTAATTAACGTAGAATTTGACTAAAATAGTTTAATTTCGTTTTTATAACGTTCCATGTTTTCGAAATGGTTATATTACTTCTTCAAAGTTAATTTATTAATATAAATCTCAGGCAAATAATCCTTATTTTTTATATAACCATTTGCTGATATTTATGACTCCATCAATGAGAAATTTAAGTCGTTTATCTACACTCAACACTATAGACTATAGAATGTCATTACTTGAATATATTTGTAACACATACTAAAAATTATAATACGAACTTCAAAAATTGGCTTGGTTTTGGACTCCACTTGATGGACAACTAATTTCTGAGGAATCTCCAAGATTTTAAGAAGAAAAAGAAGAAGCAAAAAACACGTGAAGAAATAATAATGAAGTTCAAATAGGCCTTCACACTATTTAGTGAAACACGATTTGTTTTTCCAGTCGACCCAACTTCCTCTAGCAAATTTAATGCTTAGCACTTCAAGAATATAAATTGAAACTAGTTCGATTTATTAACTTATAAGTAAGTTATTTTAGTAAATAGATAATGTGAGAGTTGGTGGTCGCAATCATCATTTGCATTTGGTTTGACCTAATGTGATGTTTGGGTGTATGAACAGCCTGACGAGAATATCTCCAGGTGTTTGCCAGGCGGAAGTTTCGCGAAGACACAGAAAACACGCAGCGCATACGGAAGCAAGGGAGATAATTCTAGAAGGTGTTGCTGTCGCATATAAGGAACACGCACTCGTTATCTTCTGCATAGTGCCCATAGTGGTTCAAGCGTTCAAGATAGTTTCGAAATAAATAACAAATTATTTATAGATAAACAATAAACAAGTAGTTGAAATTGAGATTATTTAAATAAATTTTTGTGCATAGTTTTAGTTTTAATATTAAAGTTAGAAGTTTGTTCAATCAGCGATTCGTATAGAAATAAATAGTGATTAACTGCTTCTGAATCCTGGTCCTGATTTATTTTATTCACACGGAAACCGGTAAGAACAATGTAACCACTAATAATAGAGTTCTATTATTTTATATTAAACCATTTTCAATACAATAAAGTAAAGCTGTAATAAGTCGTTTTTCATATTTTTCGATTTTTCCATCTAGTTTAATCTAGTTCTATGCAATGCCAGAAAATACAAACTAATCGACATAAAAAGAAAGGGGAATTTAAAGGCGGAGGTGCCTAACGAAAGATTGCTCTGCTGTTCCAAAAAAATGATGATACATGTTCACCTGCCTGCCCAAATCAGGTTGAGCCTCAGAAGTTTGAAGAGGACGAAGTGGGTAAGTTCAATGAAAATAATTAAACAAGTTGCCAAGCGCCTAGGCCGAATTAATTTCCCTTTTGAAAAAAACAGTCAGTTTAATGTTATTATGGTTGAGGATAAAAGTGATTTATTAAAAAAAATCTATCTTTTTACCTTTTACTTTACCCTAAATAAAAAATTAACATTTCTATTTTTTTTTTCAGGTTACAGAAATTTGAGCCGAGGTTTCCGAGACACTACCAGTTCCAGTGGTTTCACCCGCACATACTTTAACTTTAAGTTAAAATGGTTGCTTGTAAAATGGCATTCGATTATGGCCTGAGTTTATACACAAAGTAATATAAATTTCTGCATAAAAATTAACTGAACAGCACTTCAAAATTTTGACAGTGATCTGTTTGACTGTAAGCCTTTGAAGCAAAGCGATGGAAGTGCTGCAAAAAGTTTTAAAACAAAATGCCAAACAAGTTTTTTCTGCAAACAACACGGGACTGTGGAATCTTAAAACGTACCAGGCTCTGTTTTCTCCAAGCAATGGGCACGTTTACTGCTATGTATGCAAACTTGTTTCCCGAATGCGCTCGCAGTTTACGCGTGGTTATTGTGATTGGAAATGCTGCTGGAGGCCTGCTTGAACACGAATTTTCTAAAAATTAGTGGGCCGTATTGATCAAGAACTGACACTACAAACGATGTAGCAAAGTACTGGCGAGAAATACTCAGGAGATTGATAAGTGTGATAGTTTTGTCAGTGAAAGAGATCTAGCATTTATAGAGGGATATTATGTATTTAGCTCACTGAGAAATGGTAACTACCTGAGACTACTGAGGCTTATAGCAGAGTATTGCAACTTTTTGAGCGATCACATAGTGAAACAGAGCGACCCAAGGTATGCAAATTAATAATGAAAAGTTCTATAATAATAAAATTCACCGACAAAATTGGAATACGCGGTATTACAAAAAGCTTTAAAAACGCACTTCTTACATGTAAACCCCGAGAAGCAGATAAAAAAGGTCGAGCCAAACGCTGAAAATACGCGGCACACTTATTTAGGTCTCTTTTTAATACAATTTTCTAATGTGTGAGATCGGAATTTTAATAGCCTCTTGTCGCACCCACACATCAAATGGGAACTTTTGCCTATAAAAACGCCGCAGCAGAACGAGATTTTGAGAAATCCACTCGATTTGCTCAAAGCTTGAGACTGGTTCCACCGTAAAAGAAATCCACTCGCTTTGCCAAAAGGTTGTGACTGGTTCCACCGTAAATTTCCACCGAATTTCAATTTCTTTCATTTTGGCTAGAGACTGGTCCAATTCCACTCGCCAAAACTCTTAATCAGGGGTACATATTCTGGACATCCAACTAGAGACAAGTTCTCACACAGCTTCATAATCATAAAAGCAATTTAAACTTATTAGTAATTTTCCGTTGCCAAATAAAATTAATAACAAATTCTAAAACCTCAGCCATAGGCGCAACTCGCAGGAGAGTCGAGATGACTTCCTTACAAAAAGGTAAATTCTTTGGTTTCACTTAAATTCTTTACGATTTAATCTTTAGACATCATTTTAAGGGACTGTCGAACTTTTAAAACCTTGTGCTTTAGTGTGATCATATTCTCGCAAATTGCGTGATTTTAGTTAGGTTTCGGACGGGGAGGTGATTGTAGCCAAATATATTCAAGTAAAGTTAAACTCTCTTATATCCGAATAACAAGTTGGGCTAATAGTGTTAAGATTATTAAAGAACAAAGGGTAAAATATTCCTACGAGGCGCGAAAAGAGCCTACGGGACACGAAAAGAGCCTACGGGGCAACCCCCCAAAAGAACCTTGTGACGTAATCTCCGTGGGGGGTATCTAAAAAATGTAAATATATTATATCTTATCCGCTACCCTCTCAACTTGTTACTAATTTTCTTTAGTATGTGCATATTATATACGAGGTGGTATGCATATATTTTCCGTATGAGTAATGTGAATGTATCGAGCGTAGAGCACAGTGTAAGTGACTGTGGATGTGTTATTTTTTTATTAAGCGGTCACGTTTTACTTCTTGGTTCGGGGGGTCTGATTGAAATATCGTAACTTAATTCTCGCAAATAATATGTTTCTTTCTTATGTACATGTTTCCTTTAATAGATAAATTCATTTCATGTTGTATTCAAGTTTTGTATATATTAAAGGTTATTTTCTATAAATTAGTACTGCGTTTTCGTTAAACTGTACAAGAAATAAAAATAGTTGTATAAAGAATGGTCATTTGTGTTTTATTGCCAGTATTGGTTGGTCACTTACAAAATTGTAATTATTCAAGATAATCGTTTCACAAACATCTACTTTAGAACCTACTACAAACCAACGTCAATTGAACAGGGTCTTAGCCGACAGTGGCGATAAATCATTAACCATTGTTACGATCACGTCCAAAGATTATTATTTGCCTTTAGGTACAACGAATGTGCCTTGGAGCAGGGGCGTTTCAATATAAAACATGGAAACCGTGGGTGTGGTCACACAAACTATCTATCCTCGACGATTTGCGAGGAAGTTGCTCAATTAATTGGCAAGCGAGTTTTAAATAAAGCTATCTCTCGAAACAAATAGTCAAAGTACTATTCTTTATCATTCGATTCAACTCCAGACGATGATCACATTGTTAAGCTTTTTGAGCAACACGTCCCTGTTGAAAGACTTGCAATGCTCATGTCCAACCAGGGTCATAAAGCTACAAATATGTATCAAGGCTTTGCCAAGTTTTTGAACGAGAATGAAATAAGACATTTTAGAACTGCCATGGTCAATCTTATGATAACGCTTCTTCAATGAGCGGAAAGTACAAATGCCATCAAGCGTTGTTACTGGCTTCATTCAATCTTGTAGTGCAGGCTGCTGCCGAGTGTTGTCTAGCTCCTATAAGTGTTTTGCCTTTTTGGAAGTAACTATGTATATTTAAAGTCTCAACTACATAATAGTTTTACTCGATTGCTTGAAAAAGGCTGACGCTGACAAACCCCTTCTCGTGCAAGAACAGACAACACAACACGTTGGTCATGCAATCAGATGCTATAAAAGCCATTTTGCGAAGCTATAGAACAATGAAAATGCAGTTGGGTTAGATTAAAATTTCACAGGATCAAGAAGATTGAGGAAAATCACGTGTTGCTGCTTTAAGTTTGCATAAGACAATGCAAAGTTGAAATCGGAGCTATACACAATATTTTGAGAAGATATCTTGAGTCAAGTAAACTAAACTAGTGAAATTCTGCAAAACCTGGACATTAGCATACAGCCATCTCAGCACTGGCGTCGCTAACAAGCTTCATAAGTTAACTGATTCGCCTTCGTCACCTCTTGACTGTGTCAAAGCACCCGAAGTTGAACTAACCCAATCAGAACAATATCGAACTCAGAATTTCCTTCCTATCATGGAACAATTTTAAACATCATTACGGCAGAGGATTGGTATACAAAATAACTAATACCCGTTTTGGGTTTCTCAAACAGTTGAAAACACTAAGTAATGAACGGATAATTACATCAGTTCAAAACTTAGCAGAAACATATGACAATGACTTAGAAGATCAATTGGGAAATTGACTGATTAAGTTCAAGCTTTTTACCACGAGTTTAAAAAAAATGACGACCAAAATGAAAAAGTTGTTAATCAGGATAGGTGGATATATAAATTCATCTTACTGGAAAAAAATACCTTAAAGGTTGATTTCTTGATATTGAGATTGCCTTAAGATGTACCTCTCACTTATTGTCAAAAACGGCAGTGGAGAAAGGTCATTTTCAAAACTAATTTGATAAAGAATGGCTTCGAACTTCCAGGTTAGAAGATAGGTTCAACGCTTTAACCTTACTCGTCATTGAGAGTGACATTTTAAGACCACACAGTTATGCGCATGTTGGTTGCATCGAGAAAGCATCAAACAGGCGAAGCCTTTTCAAGTTGTCAAAAATTTTATATGATGGTTTGGAGAATTTTAATAGTAAGAATTTAGTAGGTAACTTAAGACATATTGATGTTCTCTCTTTACCGACTGTAAACTTGCATAATGCAGGGCCCATTGGGTCTGGAGAACAATTCCCAAAAATTGTTAACCAGAATGATAGGTTGCCCTGTGCTTTGAGCGCAGATGTTATAATTCTCTCTCCCCGTATATATTAATGATATTGAAGCCCTTTCATCTCATGGTGAAGTGGTATCTGGCTCGATTGCGACCACTGACACAGATATTCATGGGTACGCTAAGGTTACCAATGGATTACTTAGCTCAGATGATCCTGCTGTGGAGGCAAATTTTTTAGATGTTCCTCTAGTAATAGAAAATTAGTATTCAATTGCAGTACAAACATGAAATTATTGTTGCTTAATATTCAATGGTTACGAAATAAGATTGATGAACTGTTTGTGTTTTTGGAGAACTGTTAGTATCCTAGTATGGTCTTACTGAATGAGCATTGATTGAAGCAGAATGAATTGGGGGGATATGTGGGTGGCCCTATCAGCATTTTGTAGATCTAGATCAGTTAATGGTGGCTCCATGATCTTAATTGGCGAGTATTTTTTGGCGTAATTCATTTAAGTCTACTGACCAATTAGATGATCTTTTGGAGGAGGGTACTTGCGAGCTTTCAGTGATTCTTTCCAAGCAATTGAATTTGTATATAATCTGCATATACAGATCTCCTTCTTCAGATGCAAATCAATTTTTGATTAAGCTAGATATTTTGCTTTCTTAAGATATATGTTTCAACAAATGTTACCTTGGCTGGCGATTTTTAACATAAGCTTTGAGGATAGCGATTCAATATCTACTCTAAGATTGAAAAATTTGTTGGAATCGCATGACCTGACAATACATGTAAAAACTCCAACTGCACGCGCGTCTGGCGGTACTTTTCAACGTTGATTGATTATGTATGTTCGAATAAAAATGTTAAGAAGGTTCTGTTCTGTTGCCAACGCCGTCGCCTTGTCTGATCATGATGCAATTGTCTGTGATCTTTCTGTCGGTGGTGTGCCATCTGACTATCGCTGTAGCTATGGTAGAATTTTTAGTGGCATTATGATAGGTTTCACCAGCTCAGTTGCTCGGCTTGCTGGAATGGCGTCCGAGGGTCCCGGGGCCCTATTAGGTAATTCTATGAAACCTTGTTCAAGATATTTTAATGATGCCTTTCCTGTTAAAAAAAAAAATAGGGAAAAGACAACAAAGCCCTGATTTACTGGGGCACTGATCACGTCGGCAGCTAACTTACGTTCATTGGGAAGTATACTGACAATCCTAATTTCTATAATTATTTCATAAAATACAGGAAACTTTACACAATGTTGTTAAAGCTAGAAAAAAATAACTATTATAGAAAACGCATTCAAAAAGTGGGTAATAAACAAAAATAATGCTGGTCGATATTGAATGAATTTACAAAGAAAATAGACCTTTTGGAACAGTGGGTGATAAACACCAGAGACATTGAATGTCATGTACTATAGCCGAGAAACTTACTGAGGGTATTATTCCGGTGGTCGACCCTTTTAATTATATGTCCAGGTTTTCTATATCTAACTCATTTTATTTTACTCCCACCTGTTTGGATGAACTTAAAGAAGCGATATCCCTTATAGGGAATAAGAACGCGTCAGGGATGGACGGGTTGTCGGCGAGGATATTTCTTGCCCGTGCTAATGATGTACTTGACCCGCTGGTTCGGGCAATAAATGCTTCTTGGGAGATGGGAATGTTCCCATCTTGTTTAAAGTTATCAAAGGTAGTCCCACTTTACAAACGGGGCGAGGTTGATGTCCCCTCCAATTACCATCAAATCTCTTTACTACCAACACTATCAAAAATTATAGAAAAGTTAGTGAAAGCACGAATAATCGCTTTTACAGCAAAGCATAACATTCTGAGCAGTAGTCAGTTCAGGTTTCGACAGAATAGCGGTACGAATGATGATGCGATGCTTAGACTATTGGAGGGTCTGTACTCACAATTAAACAGGGGTGGGGTGGCTGCAGCAGTTTTTTGTGAGTTCTCGAAAGCGTTTGACTGTGCCAGTCACAGGAATCTGCAGGATAAACTCCATCACTATGGCTTTAGAGGTATATCCTGCTAGTGGTTTGAGTCCTATCTGTCGGATCGCCAGCAGAGGACCTTTTTGGGTTCTGAGGGCTCCGCGGTTCGGGTGGTGAAGGCCCTCGGGGCTCTGTTCTGGGACCACTTTTGTTCCTTCTTTATATAAATGACTTGGGCACCTTAGACATCAGTGGCCAATTCACCCTATTCGTGGACGACACAACTATAGTCCGTCTAGAAAATATCCGGAATTTTATATTTTTCCTAATTTTAATATATTTCTTTTTTGTAATATTCCAAGACAAAAGTAATGCATCAAGTACGTTCTCCGGATAGTAGACTACGGCCAAAATAGCATGGCAACACTAACTGTCAAACACTGTTGATTGTAAGCAGGCTTAAGATTTGTGAAATAATGTCGAAAGTAGAAAAAAGAAGAGAGGTAGAATCTTTGTATAGGAAAGATGTTCGAACGTTATAAAATTAGTGTAATTGAGTGAACTCGAAAAAAGCGCAGTATATGAGATAATAAAGATGATAAAAAACGGCACAGATATGAGGCATAGAGCAGTTTCGAGAAGATCGCGTAGGATTTGCGGAAACCTTGAAAACGCTCTAGCGGCCATGAGACTACAAAATCCGCTCCTAAGGTTTCGAAAATTTAGCATGCTACATATCGTGAACGTTTTCAAGAAGATAATTTCAGCAATGTTCTTATATCTGACGAAAGTTGTTTCCAGCTTTGTGTAACTTACCTATAAATCTTATTAAGAGAACATGTTACAGTTCCTAAATTCCTAAATTTCCAGTAATGGCTTGGGGGGTAGTATCACACTTATCACAGCGTGGTACTACACCTCTCTGTATAGTTGATGGTACCGTCAAGAGTGCAAAGAATTGTGCTATTATGGACGGTTTTCCAGAACGAAACGGTTTATGTTTCCAGAGGGGTGGCATATTCAGCAGTATAATGCACGGTGCTGTCTATATTTAAGCTTGAATGCAAGAACACCAATTGGCAACAAATTCATAGCAGCAGCTTGACCCGATCTGAGTCTAATTGAAAACACATTATGGGGACTAACAAACATTGAAGTGGAACGAATAATGCCACAAAGTAACACAGATTTGATTCAGTCAGTTTTAGACCTGGACCACCATCATCGAACATTATGGCGGTCACCTAGTTTCGGGTATATGCTGTTGTGGATGATTATCTCAAGAATTTTTGAAAAATTACAAAGAATTGAAATAGGTTTATAGTTTCTTACCCAATTACAGCGGCCCTTTTTTAATACCGGAATAATTTTTGCTGTCTTCCAAATATCTGGAAACTGACTTTATTAATTACAACATTAAAGATGTGGGTTAATGGGGTAACCAGGACACAGGCACAGTCTTTTATAAAGAAGCTAGGAATATTGTCAACACCTGAGGTTAATTTATTTTTGAGTTTTTTGCTGGCTTTCAGTACGTCAGCAGTTGTTATATGCGGAATATCAAATGTTGCTGCAACTGATCACAGCAGCTCTCAGATCAATTATTTGTACCGAATCGATATACACACTGCGAAAATAATCAGCAAAAGCATTGACAATGGCCTGAGGTCCGCCGTATTCACCGCAGTCATCCTTCAAGATGCCGGGGATTCTTGTTTCGGATTGTTTACCGTTAACAAATGACCAAAATCAAATCAAATCAAATCATTTTATTTTTTGCCATTAAAATAAATTTACAAACAAAAATATATTACTAGGTATGTGCTTAGGCAAAAAAAAGGACAGCCTCTCGATTATCAAAACCGATATCCAATGCATATCATTACAAATATGCATGGGCGAGACAGACCTTAACCTAAATCCTAAACCAAAAGAAAAAACAAAAAACTTGTGACAACAATATCCATCTAATTCTAATTCTACAATTACCGCTAAGAAGAGGCGCAAGCGAGAGAGAGAGAGAGAGAGGCAGAGCAACAGGCTGGCGGCGCGGCGCAGGAAGAAGAAAAGAATCGGCAGTACCGGTAGTAGAGCGGACGAACAGGGGAACAACAGAAAAAGATTACAACCTTTGATCTTCTAATAATTTTTTCTTGACGTACTTTGAAAAACCATTGAGAGGTAAATCTTTTGCTGTATTTTGAAGGTTATTCCACATTTGAATGGCTACAAAAGTAAACGATCGCTGAAAAGCAGATGTTCTATGCAAGGGCAAGACAAAGTTTTGATTATTACGTGTTAGATGGTCGTGAGAAAAACTGTTTAATTTACTTGCTAAATATACCGGTTGACCCTTTTTTACGACTCTGTAGATAAGACCATACATATGTTGCTTCCTACGATTTTGCATATTTAGAATTTTTAATTCGTTTAAATAAGGTGTTATGTGGTTTCGATAAGGAATATTATAAGAAAATCGCAAGCATGCAGATGGATCAGAGCGAATGTTAAGTTCAGCATCGCCAATATACTCCTGACAGTCAGTATTGACTTGGGCTTTAATTTGACGCCTAATAGCATTAAATTTAGCTAGATAGAACTTGGTTTTACACAACTTGCAATCTCGATATGCCTTTTCATTTTTAAAGATGAGATTTACCGTTTCACTCGAGAAACAAGATGGAAAACGTCGACGCTGTTTGATCTTTACAGGCACACACACTTTGGAGCTTTGGAGGAGTCATTTACATTTGAAAAGCCAAGAACCGGCGACCAGTCAACGTCCAAAAGCAAGTTGTACATGAGAGAAAGTTCGCTTTTCTAAAATTGTACTCCTTGGGAGCATTTCTATTAAGGCTGAAGCTCTTGACGTGAGGGTCAACTATTGTAGCCTGAAAATTTATTAACAGGGATGGATGGTAGGGGTCTTCATTAACGAAAGGCGACAGGTGTGTCTCCGTAATGACCAATGTCACAGTCAATATTTGAGAAAACAAGATCTAACAGGCGGTTATTACAGTTCTTTATATTGTTAACCTGAGTTAAACTGAGTGCATCAGAAAAATTTGAAATTAGTGCATACCTAGAGTCGGAAAGGTTTTTATGTACATATTGCGGTATATTAAAGTCCCGTAGAATAAGCAATTTGTTTTCGTGCAATATATTCAAAGTTAGGAAATGATCTAAAAAGTATTCAAGTTCGTTGTTGTTAATATATGGTGGGATGTAGACTAGAATAATATGTAATATGGAAAATTTCACCTTCAGCCTGCAGCCCACAACACTAATTATAATAGGGAAACCAAACTGAAAATCTACAGTAACAAAATAATTATAATTTGTCTCAGGTTACATGTGTCGCCTTATTAGGGGCATCATCAGACCCAACGTGCGTTTTCACCTCACAACAACAATGCAACATGGGTTGTTGTTGTTGTTGTGAGGTGAAAGAACGCACGTTGGGTCTGGTGATGCCCCTAATAAGGCGAAACATGTAACCTGAGACAAATTATAATTATTTTGATACTGTAGATTTTGAGTTTGGTTTTCCCTCTTATAATTTAAAGTCAGTATCTTTGGGCAATAATGACTGATTTTTTCGATTTTTCCACAACACTAATAGCAGGAACTGTATTATTTAAGAAATTTAGGTCGAGTTGTTCAGGTTTCAGTTCACACTTCACACCCAACAGTACGCCTCCCCCTCTAGGCACTCCCGCCAATTCAAACTCCCGATCTGACCGAAACACTGCGTACTCCGACGTGAAAAGTTCGTAGTTACATCCGGTCTCAGCCATGACTCCGTAATAGCGACTATGTCCATACTGCTGGTGGAAACACCGTTACAGAATTAATGCGTTTTTATATTTAAACCCCGCACGTTTTAGTAGTAGCACTGATTAAGTTTGGGTTCTTCCGTCGAAGAACTTACTTTTTTGAAGTTATTGTGGGGTGGCCCTTAGTGTATCTGAAGACAAGATCTCTCTCTCCGTTGGCTTCCGATCCCGCAGCTGTACCTCCACGCTGTTCAGCTCGCTCAGCTGCGACGGAGTTAAATCCGCCTCGACGTATGCTCGACGGGAGTCTCTAGCCTTGTCTCTATTTCTGAGAATTCTGGAAACATCTTGCGGACTGTTAAGCACCACTTTCAATGGTTTAAACTCATTTTTATTAGGTTTCCCGAGCTTTATTACATGGCTCACAGCAATATCTTGGCTACATATTTGAGTAAGAAATGTAGAGACTTTGGTGATTTCTGCCTCGCTGTATGTCACATTAAAGTTGAACAACATAACCTGATTTGCACGCCTTTGCCTCTCCATTACTTTAGACAAAATTTCCTCGCCCGTTGAGTTCGGAAGTGTTGATGGAACCGACTCTGGCCGATCAGCAGAAGTGGGAACATTAGATGCCCCTTTTTAATCCAGCCATCATAGTCTCCAGATTTTCCAACCTTTTCTGTAGCACTGGAATCAATCGTAGATCCTCCTGGCAAGCATCGCAAAAATACTTTAAGCTCCTTTTATTCTTCAGTTCGGACTTCAGAGGGAGTTAGATCCGCACAACTGTAGTGAAACTTAAGTCTACATCCATCGCAAGGTACGTGCTTTTCATTGTCGACAAATAAAACGTCACATTTAAAGCACATTATAGGAATAATGTTCATTTCCTTTCATTTTTATTATCTCATGAATTTATCAAATCTAAATGTAGTATAGGTACGACGCGACGACGTACGTAAATTGTTTATAATTTAATAATACACTATAAACGTTTATTGTTGAGTTTTTAATTAGATAATTGCTCAAAATGCGGTTATATATTCTCCGGTAGGGCCCGCGCCACGGGTTCAGCTTAGGGGTCGACAGATCCTAAATACACCGTTTTATTTAATACCAAATTAAGCCAAAGGAAAAAAGAAAGAACTATAGATGGCTTTTACGTTTAATAAATTCTATAATTTTTATTAGCGTTACTATTTTGGGCATTTCAAATTTGTAATTTTATTTAATTGGTAACCGTGGTGTTGGTACCAAAACGTAACATTTTCCATACTATGAATTAGACACAACAGCCTAAAACCTGTTCAAAAATGAAGTAGCTTTACCTATAATACCGAAATATCTACAATCAATAAAAAGAATAGCTATCAAATTTATTTCGCCCACAGTGTATAATTTTAGCACTGAAAGTTTACGTAAATATACGTCCACATCGCAACCACCAAAGAATAACCTTGCAAATAAAACGAAAACAAACGCTAATGCACGAAATTTTAAAGCAATTAGAGACCCAAGTTTCCTGTTTCGAGTTTCTATTTATAAAACATAGTTAGCAAACATACAACTTAAAAGAGGATTTCATTCATAAAACATGCAATGAATCGCGGGGTCTGAAGTTTGGCGTCGAAAGATATGATCGGTGTTGGCTAGACACACGAGACGCCAAGTCTAATTTTAGGATCTATACTGCTACTGCATAGTTTTATTAGTTTCCTAATACTTCGGTGTCAAGTCTGAAACACGCTAAGTTTTAGGCAGTCTACAGGGTGCGACAAGGCTTGAACTACATTATGAATATATGTAATGTGTAGGTAGTTAATTAGTCAAGTTTACATCTCTGGTAGAAAACCCTGTTGAACTATGACAGTGTTTAGGGCTAATTCCGATTAAACTGTAAGTTGATCAATAATTAGAAACCAAATTAGGGAAGTACAATTCGTTTTGTTCTAAGTTGAGGATTCGAAAACTTCTGAATATATCCTGTGTCAAACTATCATTTTGTTGCGGTACTAGGTACTTTTTGAAACATCGTGTACAATTAAAAAACACCGTTCTGATCTCTAGTGCCGCTTCTTGGGGCCACCGTTCTGATATCTAGTGCCGCTTCTTGGAAGCTCCCTTCTGAGCATCATATACGTTGCAATACCTGCAGTGAAGACACATAATGGAAGGTTTTTTTCGACCTTCCTACAAGTAACGCCATTCTGACCACCGTACACACAACAAGTGTATCTTCATTCATTTTTTCCAAGACATTCATGACATGTGCTCATACAGGGTCAGTCAAAAAAAATGTTTTCTTCAAAAGAAAATAAATCTCCTAACTCAATTCAAAGTCGTCGAGACCAACAAAATTAATTTCTGTATCAGCTTCTCTTAAGATTTTTTGGACAAATTCTCATATTTCCTTTCCTGACATTTTAGTGAAAATACCGCAAAATCCAAACATAAGAATTAGGGAGGAATATAGCCTTCTTCGCCGAAATAAATTCAACAAATGCCAGTTAAGACAAACTATCTTCGCTTCAAAAATCCAGAGTATCAATAAAGGAAATCGGGCCATTGACGACAACAGCCATCACTCAACATTACTGAGTATTACAGATTGGTGGCTTCGAGTTTTTCTTCACACATCCTCAAGAGGAATGGATCTTTTCTGCTGGAGAAATTTCCTTTGTGGGATAACTTAACTGCTCCAGAAGCCATAAAATTCTCTATCCCATAACAAAGTAATAATTCCACAACAGTAATATGAACAACATACTTCTAAGTGAATTTTCAGTTAATTAAGAACAAACGCAATTAAAGGATCAGAAATAAACTCTTGCAATGCCCCAGTGGCTCCCGGAATTTCTGATCGGCAGCAAAGGCAGTAAGTAATCACTTTACAAAAACGTCTCTCCCACCTTTGACAGACGAACGTGGCATCACGGCGACTACAGCCAAGAAAAAAGCAAACATGCTCGCCAAAATGTTTTCATCGCACTCTACCTTAGACGTCCCCCAAGGCAAGGCTCTCCCCCATCATATCGAACATCAACACTACCATGGCAGAAGTCAGGTTTCATCAGCGTGATATTCGCAAAATCCTTAAAGAACTAGATACGCAAAAGGCTTCAGGACCGGACGGAATACCTTCCATCGTGTTAAAGAATTGCGCCAATGAACTAACACCCGTTATCCAGGCTTTTTTTCTCTGTCTTGCCGAAAAAGGATTTACCCATCTTCTTGGGAAGTCGCTCGAGTGCAACCTGTTCCAAAAAAAGGCAAGAAAACCACGTCCTCACACTATCGCCCAATTGCCTTGCTTCCAATAACCTCCAAAGTTATAGAACGTGTAGTCAATCAGCAACTACTCAAGTACCTCGAGAACAACAGAGTAATCAGCGATAATCAATACGGCTTTTGCAAGGCGAGAGCTACAAGGGATATATTGGCCCATTCATATATGGAGTAGGGCAATTGAGAACTACGGAGTCTCAAGCGATTGCGTTGGATATTTCGAAGGTACTCGACAGAGTTTGGCATGACGGATTGCTCAACAAACTACCGTTCTTCGGACTGACAGCCTCTCTCTGCAGCTGGCTTGCCAGTTTCCTTAAGAATCGATGTCTGCACGTTGCAGTTGATGGACGCATCTCAGACACATTTACCATTCACGCGGGCATGCCTCAGGGCGCAATACTTTCACCAACTTTGTTACTCATCTCTATTAATGACCTGCTGACCGAAACGAATAATCCTGTTTACAATTTTGCAGATGACAGTACCCTTGTCTCCCAAATTAGATCAGAAAAACCTTTACCAGCGACTGAGTCTCACCGCAGACAGGAGCAGATTACAGCAATTAATCAAGACCTGGAGAAAGTTCAAACTTGAGGCGACAGAAATTTAGTCCAGTTCAATGCAGCAAAGACTCAAGCAGCCACGTTTAACAAGAGCGCCAATACGGCGGGCCCTGACATCATTATGGCAGGATCGACCATGCCTTCATCCTCGTCAATCGGACTGCTGGGTGTCTCGGTCAACAGCAATATGTCCTGGCATGACCACGTTGCTAATATCGCAAAATCAGCCTCCCAGAAGCTTGGTGCGCTATTTCGCAAAAAAAAACTGTATACACCGCAGCAGTTGATCTTGCTCTACAAAGCGCAGATAAGACCATGCTTAGAATATTGCTCACATATCTGGGGTGCCGCACCAAAGCATGCTGTAAAGCTGCTGGATTCCATTCAGAAGAGAGCTGTGCGTCTCGTCGGCGACCCGGAATCTGGGTAGTCTGGAACACCGCAGACATGTGGCCGAGATGGCAAGAGCGCACCAGTTCGTCGTACAACTGAAAACACCTAGAACATCGCTTTACAAGAAATCCTTCGTCTGGCGCACTGCATCACTGTGGAACTCACTCCCAGGACATCTGTTTCCCCCTAATTACAACCTACAACTATTCAAGAACCGTGCCAATCAACATCTTCTCACACACACTGCTTGTCAAGCGCCATAGGATCTCCCTTTAGGGTGCGTGCCACTGCTACAAAAAAAAAAAGAGAGAAACAAAAGCGGCAATGACAGAGAATATACAACAAAAATATAAGAGAAGTGCCATTAAAGAAGATCATGACATAGAAAAAAGATTACTAGCGATTTTTTGGCTCCTTCACTATGCGTCACAGAGAAAGCTGCTTGTTGCAGTAGACCTGTGCTTCTTCAGGTTGCGGAGTTCAGATGGTGATGTTACAACATAGACTCGGTTCATTTAAAAATAAATGTATGCCTAGTGACGACTCAGAATAGTATAATAAACAGAAGGGTGTGATGCGCATGTCTTTTTGGAGCGGCTAATATTGACGAACTCTTATTTGACTTGAGTTGATTTTAAGTTTACTTCAATATACTTTGAGTTATGTTAAATTTAGGAGGTTTGTTTTGTTTAATTTAGATTGACATATTTAAGTTCGATTTCAGTTAAGTGACTGACTATTACTTTGAACTGAACTGACGTATTTAGGGGGAGACATCATTCAGGGGTTTTCCTTTAAAGTTACGATTCAGTTAAAGTAGGATTATGAGCATTAGGACACCAAGGGTCCTTTCCCTTACGGGTATATTTTAGTTCTAGATGAACGAAGAGAGAGTACAAACTTGATACCAAGGGATCGTTTGCCTTATAGGTACTTCGCACTGGACAAGCAGTCGTTTATTCTGTTTGAGCGCTCTTTTATACTAAAACTTGCCGAATATTTACTGAATGGTTTTAAAACACTGTTCTTTTGTGAATAAAATCATTAGTATACAATATTATGTGTGCTACCAAGGCTGTATGATAAAACTCTTAAGGAGCTTTTCAATACTAGCATAACTGTCCTGTTATTGATTTTCTGAAATGTCTATTTATTACGATTACGAACACACGAACAAACTTTCTACACGATCTGACGGTATAACTTACCTCAGAAGACTGCGATTTGCTACGAAGATCGGGCAATTTGACTCCCTTGGATCAACGGGATAATATCTATGCGAATAACTCTCAGACGAATAGTCGATCTTTTGAGCATTTATTGCAGAAATACACACAGCCCTAATAATTATGGGAAACTGACAAACAAAACTTCAACCAAAGAATGCATACTCTACACGCTACAGAACCAAGTACGGCCATTTAACCCATGCCATATTTCATGTTTACTGTTTCACTTTAAACATACATTTTAAATTATACCATTCATAAGATTAATATTGCAAATGTGAAACAAATCAATACTAAAAATTACTTGTACACCTACACCCTGTAACGGGTGATCGACAAGGAATGCATCTATAAATACCCGTGACTGTCTAGCCGACGTGTGTGTAAACCGCATTTTTTCGTCGAATCTTCTGGGTCCATAAATTCGGAGGCTAATGATTTGTTTTCGAGAACTAATTCAGCAGTAAGGCGTGCAGTTTTTGATTATTTGCTGGATGAATCGTCGCCTTAAACTGCGATGAGTCCATTATTTATGGGCACAGCGCGCTAGGATCGAATCGTGTTAATGGCTGTTTTTAGATAGCGATTCAGTGAATAAGGAGTTAAGCATTTTAATGGGTAACGAGAAAAGCTTATTATTTGAAAGCCTATTCGAGGAAATATACTGGGCGTATTTTGTAGAATGGCTATTAAATCATCAAAATAAAATTTTACATTGCATCCATTAAACAACATTTCAGATTCAATAAACAAGACGTATATAACTTTCACAATCTTCTTAGTTCAATATGTCCATTTGGTGACTAATTATTTGATCGTTTAACAGATTACAATTTAAAAATAGTTTGACCATAAATGTAACGCTTGAAGGGAGCACCTCATATTTTTTACCTTCAGCGGAAACCCCTATTGGTGACGCACAAGGCAAGAAATCTAATCTTAGGGGATTCCCAGACTTCAAAGTGGTGTCGACAGGCAGACCGATCGGCAGGGTCAGTCAGCAAACAACGAAATCGACTAAATTATAAATCGTTCGATTAGTCATGACTAAAGACCATATTTTATGCATTTTTTGCATATTATTGCGCTTTTGAAAGAGACATGCATATTTTAAGAACTATTGCATATTCAAGCATGTTTTTGGATTTCTGTGTTATTCTCTTACGTTTTATGGCCCCTCGCCGCCACGCCGCGCGCCGACTGAGCTGTGCGGCGCATGAACATCTGAACTCGGGATTTCCCTAAGAGGGCAATAAATAGTCTAATAAAGTAATGATGTACATAAAGTAATAAACCATTCTTCTATTGAGAAATTGCATTGATCTGTGCGTTTTTTTGGCCAGTTGTTTTAACTAGAATTTCTTTCTAAATGAAACACCCTTTGTAGTACATGCAAAACTTTTTATCCAAAAAGGACTTCCTCTAAGAATGTAACAGACCGCTTTCGGCCTAAGTCATCATCAGTGTTACTTGTCAGTGGAAACGAAAAACATATCGACGAAGAGAAACAAACAACACCAATCGACAATGGTCACATCAAAATTTCGCAAGCTACATTTTCGGAAGGCAGTCCTTTTCTGGATTTAAGGTTTTGCTTGAACTACAAAGGGTGTTTCTTTTAGTATGTTTCGTGCATGCATACAGCCTTTACCCTACATTAGATAAAATCATAATTTTATATTCCGTACATTCCGCAAATTAAATACGTAGAGCACGAACAGCAATCAAGCCTCAAACTGTGTTATAAATACAATAGGTTAATTTGTAATTTGTATATATATAATGGGTTTTGGCTAGCTTCAGCACGTTCTTTGTTAGAAAGATGAAACATCATATAGGAATTGTCTTTGAAATTTCAATAGGTTTTACGTATAGGATACTGATCCGATTCAGAAAAGTAGTAACTGGATCCACAGAGTCTCTAATACGACGGTATAGACGGTTCGTAGCTTCATCGCATTGTTTTTTTTTCTTATCCAGGGTGTAAACACTTCTTGGACTCTCAACGGATAAAACGACGCTT
This sequence comes from Pissodes strobi, assembly GCA_016904865.1. Classification (NCBI taxonomy): domain Eukaryota; kingdom Metazoa; phylum Arthropoda; class Insecta; order Coleoptera; family Curculionidae; genus Pissodes; species Pissodes strobi. The sequence continues at coordinate 6,087 of MU190681.1, read as the reverse complement.
GAATTCGGATAGTACACTAACACCCGTATGCATAGTCGTTCGCCAGCGGTGCGCTGAAGCCTTCGCCAGGCGAATCGCCGGAGAAATCGCCAGCGACAAGACTGCGCGTAATTTTCAATGCATAGACGTTCGCCCGGCGATCCCCATCTCGGCGAATTGCCAGATGAGCTCTAACCTCAAACACAGGCACTTCGAATGAGGAATGATGTTGTTTACATTGTTGTGTGCTTTGTTAGTTTGTTTTTATAAAGGTTGAAAGAAATAAAGGTAGGTAAATATACATTAATTATATTCAGTTGTCATAATTAAATAGGTAAACCTATTATGACGAAATTTATTTTTCTGAGCACTCTGGTATCTAGTTGGTAGTAATAATTCAGCATTAACATAAAAATAATAAAAATATGTATTTTGAAAAACGATTTTTCTAGGTGACATATAATTACATCATTAAATTATAATGATAATTGATACAACATAGTACAAGATAGATACAGAAAGCTGATATTTTTTAATGTTGGGAAATAAATATTTATTTTCTTTATTACATTTAACAGATAAAATGGCTGGAAAATATTCAGTAGCTG
>MU190680.1:7877-40931 GCA_016904865.1 Pissodes strobi | reverse complement strand
CATTATATTTAAATGCAATTTACACCTGCATTATTAAATTATATCAATACCGAATACATGTTTCAATTTCTCTCACCACCCTATGTTATACTGTCCATTAAAAGTGGTTAATTAAAATACCACACCCTTCTTTATGGTTTTAAGCAATAATAAAAGCGCTGTTTATCCCGACTACTTAGCTTCAAGTCGAACAACACCGTGATAATGAAATTGGTCAGGTAATAGTCAAATGAATGTCGAACAAGCTTCAATCGGATTTGTCTAAATCTTATGATGTACGAGATAATATTTTGCTTCGTAAAATAGAAAGAGATGGGAGGTCCAAATGGCTGCCTATTGTTCCTCGTTCTATGGCTTGGTGGATAATTAACCATGTCTATATCGATTTAAAGTACCTTGGGTGGGAGAAAACTTTAGAAAAATTGTACGAAATTTATAGGTTACCAAATAGGTCTAAAAATGTAAAAAAAATTGTTGAAAATTGCCTAGTTTGTAAAGTTTCAAAAGCTAAAACCGGTAGTACTCAAGTCAGTTTACATTCAATTCCTAAAATTGTAAAACCATGGTACTAGGTTCACGTAAAATTTCCGGAAAGTTAAGTGGTAAAAGAGATAAAAAAGAATACACCTCGGAAAATTGTTTCGGAACAAATAAAGTGTTTTACTAGCTCAGAATTTAAAAAGTTCTGCTCTGATAGTAGTATTGACCTTCATTTTGTTGCGCATAGTGCAAGCCGGGCTAATGGACAATTGAAGGCATCTTAAGTTTTCTTAGAACTACATGCAATCTGGTGGAATATATTAAGCTTAACACAGCGCCTGGTTTTTGAAGGACAAAATCTTCATGGAGTATAGCACTTGCAATAGTACTGCACATTATCATTTTACCATTATATTCGAACTTTCGATAGCCAGATAAACCAAATTTTACTTTCCGTTTGTTGGTTACCATTTTTTTAAAAAGGTCTTTAAAGTGGTCAGAAAAATTTTAAAATATATCTTGTGTGACAGGGATTATAGTAAAATTTTTGCTGGTATTTTTTACTAGCTGTACCCATTCTGCAGGTAGAACTATTCTCTCGCGTTTCCGCTTTTTCTTCTCAATCAAACCGAAACTCCGGTCACAAGGTAGGAAGCTGTGACCAGGTTCCGGATAGCGTTGTATAATGTTCTTAAATCTGCCAGTGTGAGCTCGAACATAAAGATAGTGTACCATTTTTGTTTTGAGAACTACAGTTGTCGGAGAAAATATACAAAGTTTTCACTGTTTCCGGTACGAAATTTTCAATAAAGTAATGTAGCATGCTTACAACATCATTTTGGCCTTTTTGCCACAGTTTCGTCATACATGAAGAAATAGGATTTATCTTTGCTGCCAGTATATATGCAGAACTTATAATCCCACAACTGTGGCTTGAAAAATACATCGCCATTAGTTAAATGTGGAAGTGGCATATTTTGCTGGTAGTCAAACACCAGCAGTTCGGTTTCGTTGTCTTTTTTTGCTAATTCCATCGTCTCCTTTAAATTTGTATAAATAAATATTTCGCTTTTCTTTCGTGTACTTCTTTTTCCTGCAACAAAGTCTTCTTCACATCTTCATGTTTTTCCGCAGCAATGAGGTTATTTAGTCGGTCACAGATTTGACATGTAGCCGACCTTGGTTTACCGAAGGAATAGTTGTATTTAGTTATAAAATGGCCGCAAAAAATCGTATGTAAGTTTAGGTTTTTGTTCATTTTCCATAGCATTACAAACGTCTGGTTATTTTTTGAAGATACATTCTGTGCATCTTAGACATATTTAGTTCCGGAGACAGGTAAAATTTATTCTCATTTTTATTTCTGCTATAATGTGATCTTCTTTTTGTAAATTATTGAATAAAGGTGTCGACTTGATGGAGAATATCTTCGGGTATTCTATTGGGTCGATTTAAAAGCTTTCCGCGCATATCTTTTGGCGCTGGAACATGTTCTTGGATCTTTGTTACTATTCTTTCTACTGTTTTCCTACTAATTCCATGTAAAGAGCAAAAGGCTTGCATACTTTTATTTCCACTGTGCCTGCTCTTAACATGTAAGAACATGAACAAGTCCGTTTAGGTCCCTTTCCGGATTTAGGTCTCTTTCTAATGATAGGAGTTATATGTATTTGCCCTCCAAGATAAACGTCTTGCTTTTCTTTAACGCTAATAAGATTGAACGTGTTTAATATTTCCGATTTAGCACCTTCGGTAAATTTAGAGAGGCATTTAAACTTACATTTACAGTCCTTTCTGGTACGTCGCTGTTCTTTCATAACTCTTCTTTTCCCTTTCATTCCCAAATAAGACTTTCATTCCGCATTCCTCCTTTTCCTGATATTTCTTTGTCATTCATATGAATGACGAGCCCTCTTTTTACGTCTTTTCCTTTCTTTCTCATGGTGTTCTGCCAAATCGGAACTGTCGCCATCTGTTGCTGTAAATACATTCGCCGAGGCGTCAAAAAGTGACACATAACCTTTTTTTGTCCTTGTCCGGTATAAAATCGGGATCTTTATCCGAGTGAGTCGTCCAGTTCATCAGAGGAGACATGTGAATTTGATATGTCCTGTAATGCATAGTAATCTTATACTCGCCTGTCTTTTTTGTCATTAAAAAACTTACCATTTCTCTCTTAAACACAGGTATATAAAGACAGTTTATTAACCACACTTGCCCAAGATCGACTACGCAAACACAAATAAACAATTCAATAAAAAACTATTAAATAGAGTATTCTTTTTAGTAAAAATGGGAGCACCACAGCGTAAACAACACAGGCGATGAACTAAACCAAGTACCAAGTAATCGAGAGAGACGTGCGGCTTGTGTGAATAACACGGTGCTGCTTCGAAGCGGCAGACGGTGGAACCAACGTACGATGCAAAAAGAAGGCAGCTTCGGAGCAGCCTCTTCTTTACACCGAATTCGCCCCGGGTATATATGTTTTTTATATATGAAAGCCTGTAAAAGATTAGGAGCTGCCTCATTCTTGCACCAGACGATGCGGATCGTAATGAAAAATCATTTAATGTCAAAACATAAAAATAGCCGAAAAGTGGAGCTGCCTCCTTTTTGCACCGCTGTCTTCAATTAGAGAGGGTCATGCAAGTATTAAAAAAATGTTCTTACTATAACTGAAACTGAGGGTAATAAAACTTAGCAAGATAGTTTAAGTAATGTTCATTTAGCGATAAATAGTTGTAAATATAAAAGTACTGATTTTAGTCCTGCGGAGTTATTGTGTGGCATAAAAATTCGTTCCTTGCATCTAAATGCAATAGTGTATCGACTTATTCATGATGAAGAAAATGCTCCTTCTTTAGTTGCGATTAGGAAAAAGGCACGTGAAAGCATATCTAAAGTTGCAAAATTAGATACTGAGCGATTTAATTCTGGCAAAGCAAAGCTCAAGTTAAGCATTTTTCTGTAGGAGATTTCGTCTAAGGTAAAAGTATTGAAAATATGCTATCAAAATTGGATCCTAAATTTAGGGGACCTTATAAAATTATTTAGTTTATTAAGTTTTGGAAAATGTTCGATATGAGGTAGAGAAAGCAAATGGGAAAGGTGGAATGTCTAAATCTGATCATGATCAATTAAGGGTAGTGCCTGTTGGCCAGGGACAGGAAATGTTCGATTTTAATGATGAAAGCGTCGGCGAAAGATAAGTAATAAAGAAAAAGCCTATGTTTAAGAATAATAATTATTATTATGTTGTTTGAATTTGTTTACTGCATAACGTGGTACTAGAGTCGCTGCGGTGACTGTTAATTGTGATGAGCAAAGATTGCTGCGGTAGTCTATTCTCAATAATAACGTCATGCTACGGTGCACATACGGGTATTTGAGCGATCTAGGCGGCCAAAATTTTTTTTTTGATTAGAATGATTCCAAACGCCATAAATGACGAATGTACTTTTGGATTCGGCTGTGCTGACAGAAGCATATTAATAATTGTCTCCGGTAGAAAGGAATCCATTTTCCGTTTTTTAAGGTCCTTATACTGCTGAGTAAGGGATCTGAGCTCAAAAGTAGCCTATTAAAAATATCTCTATTACAGAACTCTCTGGAAAATTTTCTCGCGAAATCTTCCCGATATGATCTGAAATGTTTATTGCGCGCTTCTGCTGCCTCCTCAGAAAGCTGTCCGATAGCTAGCAATGCTTTTTTTATTATAACTGCCCAGTGCAACATTATCTTATGCAGTGTCGGAGTCATTGGATGCCACGAATATAATTCTACGTATAAACGGGCAGTTTCTAGTGCATATTTGTCATATTTTTGTACATCTATCCTATATCCACTTGAAATGGTTTCCAGTATGACTTTTAACCTATAAATCAAATCGTAACTGATGCCTGTAATTTCTGAAGCTAATTTCGGATCCTCAAAAAACCTCCTACTTGTAGTCCCATCATTCGTATTTCCGAAATTTGCTTTTGGCATATCCGCTAACAAACCAGTTTCATTGCGAAATCTGGTCTGTATTTCTTTTTTCTTCTCTTTTGTTATTTGTTTCTCCTCTTCTGTTTTTTTTTCTCTATATTTTTGTACGGGCAATTGGTATGCTAAATGAAGAATGCTCTCGAACAATCTTGTTCTGGCATGTAAAATGGAGAGTCCAAATTCAATAGCTTCAATTTCCCTTTTAACTTCCAATTGGTTAAAGTCTTTGGAAGTAGCACCACAGATATAGCAACGACTTGTAGATGTTGTGCCAGTCGCTGCATTGCATATTTTTCCGTGAACCATTGTCATAACAAATAAATGCTTGATGAAGAACTTTTTTTCATCTATGTCAACCTCTGTAGCGATTAAAGAGTTTATGGAATGTTTGATGTGGGTAATTTCTTTATTTGTGATATCGGTAGTCTCTTTCATAAAACGGAATCTAATTGGTCGGCAGAACCGCGGAGAAGAAGGTGTTGGATTTTCCCACAGTACTCTTTCATTATCTTTACCACAAACTAATCGCAAAGGTAGAAAGCAGCTCTGAAAAATATTCGCATCTGAATCCTCATCACTCTCAAATCTTTGTTTAAACTGGGATTGCTGCTATCCATCACATCCCCATTTACATATAATTTTTAATGTATCTCGTTGTTGCTCTTCGATTGTTAATAAGACTTCTTTCAGGTACTAGGATAGGCGTCTAACGGTAACATCAATCAAGGGTTACAATTGGCATTCGACGGAAGTGCTTGTCACTATGCACGCTTCTGGTGGCGGATAGCACTCTCTTTTTGCTTGCTATATTAGACTATAGCACGGAAAGAAATTCTTATTAGTTTTTCTAATTATTTCATATTGCCCTCTTGTTAAATCAGCATCTACAAACATCTTTAATGCTTGCATTGGTGTCAAACGAGTTTTGAATGTGGAATAAGCTCTTCTATATATTTTTGCACGTGTTGGGGTGCTTGTGATATCTTTCAGTATATTGGAAGCATCTCTTTTTCCAGAGTTCCTCAACTCAACTTGCGCTGTGTGCACAATGACAGCCTCTTCTAAAGTAGAGCGAAGCTCCTGTGTTTTCCTTCTCTTGCTCCTTTCACTGGACTGTTCAAAAGATTTGCGAGGACGGCCACGTCGATTTTGCGTAGCAACGGGAATCTCAAACGGTCCTTCTAACCACAAACGATTGTTTTTAAGAAAAACTTCTTCTTTTTTATGAGCTTTTAAACTGAGTTTAAACTTTTTGGATTGGTCTTCAGTGTATTCTTCACCCGACAAAAACTGATCTTTTAAGAAAACTAGTTTTGCTTACAAATTAGGCATATTTTCGTTTTTCATAAAATCGAATAGGTATTTTCGGGTCACTATCCTTACTCCCCAGGATACCACTGAGCCTGAAACCAACAAACTTTGTTTTACAATGCATAAAACTTCATTCACATTTTTAGAAAAAAAATCAATGTACTGAGACTTTACACATCCGCGCTTTTCCGCGGCTAATTAATTGATTATTTACTACTCCAGACTTTATATTTTTAATATCAAGTAGAAAGACTACCGGATCTACCCCGATAATATAACTAATACCTTGATAAATAAAAAATACTTTGAAAAACAATCCTTACTTAACGTGTTACTTTTAAATCATTAAAAATATAAACATAAGCAATAAAATTACTAAAATTTTATAACAGTATAATAGGCAATTACCTGTATTATCAGGATCCATCACTTTTCCGTACACGATTAACGTAAAAAAATAATTATTCACCTTCAACCTTAAGGTTTTCCCAAAATCGCCAAGGACGGGACACTTACGCGAGGTTTGATTGTCAGTTTGTGACAGACGCTGTCAGCGCAACATGCGCCAAGGAGGTGAAAGAGGGGCTGGATAATATTCTCTAGAATGTCACTTAACTAAGGCAGTCAAGTTTAGACTGGTTTAACACATTTTGTTAATTTGTTTTTTGGCCGCCTAGATCGTTCAAATACCCGTATGTGCGGTGTTATATGAGACGTGTTGATAGTTGTTTTTGAAAAGATTGCTGCGATAATCTGTTAATGAAGGGCTGTTGCGACAGCTGCTTCTGGTGAGTTGATATGATCGCTGCGGTGATTGTCTGAGAGAGCTGCTGCGGTAGCCAGAAATGTTTATGAATAATTATATGAAAGTTGAGAATAAGTTTGTTGTTGTGCTACTGCGGTAGCTTGTGTGGTACGTTGCGAACGTAGGTATTGGATATATTTTTTTTGTTTTTCGTTGCCTATTACCCTCCCTAAGGCAATGACGTATCGCAAATATAAGAAAAATTCATAATTTTATGAAAAATTCGCCTTAAAATGTATGACACATCTCTGTCTAAGTGTACACACACAAAGAAAGCAGGTTTCCTGCTTACTGGTAGCACGCGCCTATAATACGAGTGGACATAGACAAAGCGTGTCGGAACTTGTTACAAGCATCAATAGGCACCGGCAATTTTACCGGAATGAATTTTTAATTCTTGGTCGCTTGTTTTCGGAGGCGGACGTAGATTTTTGGGTGATTATTTTAGAAAAATGGATGTCGAAACTCTGATATCTGCTGTTTTTACAAGGGCCGCGCTATGGGACAAACGGCTAAAGTCTCACAGCAATAGAAATGTGACCCAACGTTTGTGGAACGAGATAGAGGCTGAAATGGAAATGGATGGTAAGTTAATAAATATACCTAAATAACCAAATGACATAAATATTTATTTTAATCTTTTATTATCGGAAAGGTGTTTTTCTTAAGGTTAGAAAAGTAGATAGGTATTATAATGTATTTGTTGTTAGAACAGGTTGATTTTATAAAAAATACTTTATACAGGGTGTACCAAAAAAGACATTGCTTTTACAATAAGATTGTTTAAGTGCGATATCTCAATAGATTGTTAGAGAAATAACTGGTAAAGACATCTCTAATTGTTTTTGCTGTATTTGACGATCTCCCAGCAGAAGGTGTCTTTGAATATTTTCTCTATCAAGAATGGTGTTATGTAGAATACAAATACATTTAATAATATTGTCTGCCACCATTATATCCGTTTCAATGGGTTTGGGTAAGACACGCCATTTTGCAGTAAGAATTCCAAAAGTGCATTCGATTGTTTTTCGGGCTCTGGACAGTCTGCTATTGAAACATTCATGTTCGATAGGCAACTGTTTTCCTCCAAAAGGTTTGAGTAAAAAATCCAAAAGTGGGTAGGCTTCGCCTCCTATAAAAACATAATGGTGCCTTCGTATGTGTTCCTGGAAGATTAGAAGGCTCAGGTATTTTGATTATTTTTGTAGTCAATAGTTTATAAAAATCTGAAGACTGGAAAGTTCCGCCGTCACTCTGTTTTCCATAGCCAGCTACGTCTATAGCAATCAGTTTATAATTGGCATCTGCAATTCCTTGAAGTACTACAGAGAAATATTTTTTATAATTAAAAAACATGGACCCAGAATTTTTTGGACAAGTAATGCGGACATGTTTTCTATCAATCGCACCTATTACATGTGGAAAGTTCCATATGTTATAAAAGTCATCAGCGATTTTTTAAAAAGTTTCTTTTTTTGGAACAGGCAGTAACTCTTCCCATAGTACCACTACAGTTTCAGCTATAATATTTCCTACAGTTGAGGCTCCCATTCGAAAAGCAAATCCCAGAGACTTGAATGAATTGCCTGTTGCTAAATACCTGAAACAAATAATGAAAAGTTAACATCCTTCAACAAAATTTCAAATAAGATTTTTTTTTCAGAAAATGCATTACGAAAAAAATGGAAGTATTTGCGGGATCAGTTTGCAGTGGAGCTAGGAAAAATTCCAAAGCCTCGATCTGGAGATTCGGCACCTGATTGCACGTCAAAATGGCCATATTTTCATTTGCTTCTCTTTTTGAAAGACATTGTAAATGCCAGAGTTTTTAATGGAAATTGCAGTCCAGAATCACAAACAAATACACAAACCCAAATCGAAAATGAAAATAGTCAAGAAAATGAAGGTACTAACGAGGTTTCAAATGACAGTGTAGATAGTGAAATAAACACGCAGCAAAATCAAGATAATCGTACATCCCAAATAAATGAAACGAACGAAATCGAAACAAATAACGGTGGAAAAAAATAGTAAACAATACCCCGAAATTAATTAGAAGAAAACGGGAAACTGAAACTTGGAATAAACAAGTGATAAAAATTGAGAAACAAAGATTAGAATATTTAACAGAAAAGGCTAAGCGATCACAAGTGACGGAGAAGGATGAAGATCACGCATCCTTTTTTAAAATTCCAAAAAACGAAATACTTTCATTTCGAGGGCGTGTGCAACAACTTGTTGAAGAATTTCTGTAGAAACGTTCACAAACTAATCAAGTTTATCCAGGTCGTAGCAGTTCCACTTCACTTTCTTCATCATCCATGCTTACTACACAGGGTATGCATATGCAAGCTAATTATCCACTTGAACTGGATGCATATGTAGAACGATATTTAGGAAACTTTTCGATAAATATTGGGCTTATATGTATATAATATTTAGGACAATGTTTACGTTTGCACAGTTTAATATGTGACTTATTAATAAGTTTATTTTCATTTGTTTTTTGCCGTTCAGTTTTATTATTTATTTTTCTTAGAACTATGAGTTTTGTTTAATAAATGTTATTAAGATAAAAATTGAGATTTTTACTTACCTAATAGTTATTATAAGTCTTTCTTCGGGAAGAATTGGCTGTTTGTGCCAGTTGCACCAAGTTCGGTTTTTTCCAAAATATAATTAAATGTGTTTAGCGTCATTCTTATGTACTGAAAAAACCGTTCTTCGTGTTCTTTCAAAGTTAGAAATAGGTGGTGATATTCCCCATAAACTACTCGCTCTTGGTTTACTGGATGTATTCATTGCCTTGGTCTTTGAAATCGCTGAAAAACGTTTTCCAGTAGCACAAATTCTTCATCGGAGGATGGACTGGACATCTTGCCTTCACAAAATCTGCTTTTTAACTATCAGTCGCAATCAGCGTTCTTTATGTACGTACTAGCAGGAAAACCGGCACCGGGATTCAGCGCCGAAAGTAGGCGCTGGGTAACCTGCTTTCTTTGTGTGTGTAGCTTTATTATTGCATTTATAAATCCGTTTTTATTCAACACATTGAAGAACGATTAAATTGGAAACATTAATTTATACTTTTATGTTGAAATCAAAGCATGGGTAAATTTGGGCAAGATAAAACAATAATATCAAATTTTTGGATTTAGTTTTTGACGGTATGGGTTCAGAAAAAAAAATAGGTTTTCTTTGGCCAAACGTTTTGAAAAATGTACCCACAAAGCCCTAGATTTTCCGAAACGTTGGCCAAGGGAATCCTAGTTTCTCTTGTTTCTTAACCTGCACCCATAAAAAGCCAATTTAAAAATTATTAGAGTTGCAAGGAATATCTAAGAATAGGAAGAAGGTAGGAAATTAGCTTTTATTTAAAATCTAAAATCTCACAAATGTTAAAGACCTAAGTAAATAAAATTTTAATAACAAAACTAAATTTAACTCATAAGCAAATCGCTAAAGTATAACTTCAGTAAACATACAACAAATAAATACATAATTAGGTAATTTATTGATTTGTTGTATGTTTTTGATATTTTTATGTTAATGTTGAATTTCCATTTCGCAAAAACAAACAAGAGTGGCAACGAAAAAGTCTTGTTTATTTTAAAATATTTTTCAAATAACGTCAGAAAAAAATAAAAACGATTTTGGAAAATATCGTATTTTTCCGGATATCTCCGGAAGTGTTCAGAACTTTTCAAATTTCTAAACGGCATTTTGTTAGACATCAATTACGCAACTTTGCCTTAATTTAACCGACCTCGTATCTCTTACGGTTCCCGAGATCCCCATGCATGTATTCGAATTTGTAGCATCCTGTATAAGGAACAAATCCGGCTTGTGAAATATGTAACGGGTTACGATTACATATACGAGAACCTGGGTTCTGGACGGAATGGCGAAGGATCAAAATAAAAATTTCCGTAGAAGTCGACTAAGGAATGACATATTCCAGGGGGGGGGGAAATAATCAAACATCATATTATTTATTAAAATAGACTACAAAAATTATATAAACATCACAATAGTACTAGTATTGGAAAAGCAGGGAACCCAATCCATTAAACTAGGTATTCTAAAGCAAATATTTCACATTGGTGTCTATACATATAAATATCAAATGCACATGCCTTCTTATGAACGAATTAACTTTACACACACGATATATTGTTGTAGCTGGAACCACAAAGCTTCGTTGTATATTGGTATTTTCCCCTTGGTTTTGTCTTATTGTGCTGCCCTTCTAAATGGACAAAAAGGGATCCCTTGGCTTGTTTCCATTATTTCAGTTCGATAATACACCTGGATGGTCATCCACTGTTTTCGACCTTGCTGATTATGGCTTTTAATTGCTGATTCGAGGTATTTTGGAATCTAGAATGTAATTTCGCCTTCCTTGGAGGGTTGTGTCTACAAGAAATCAATAGTGATAGATTGTTTACAAATTAGCCGAGCAATTGGAGTTTGGACTATAATGCATGCCGAGTTATATTTTAAGGTTCTTTAGGGATATCTAGCACTGTAATTATAACTTACTTTTTGTACACTTGGTCATTCTGTGGGAATTTTCTCGTTGATTTATACTTGCTAATATATTGTTTTGCTTAGGTGATTACGGAATATTTTCGTTTTGGGAATGAAACATTGACGTTTGTTGGAAGTATGTCATGACACTTCGGATTTGGACCATAGACTATAGACGGTCGGTGGAAATCGCATCGGATTCGTCCGTCGATATCGACTCGAGAACCACTCTAATTCGCGTTGTTTTTACGGTAGGATTTAGCTATCATACGCTTGAATTTGCTGATTATATTGGATGTATCAATGTTTAGCACTCTAGGCTTGCGTATTGAAGCAGTATTCCATTGATTATCCATTATTAAAGTTCGATAATAGTTCAGCTCGGAGTAGATTCTACCCTACAACAAAGAAAGTGTTTTACGTTTCATATGGTCTGTGGGGGTAATTTTGGCGGTATAATTTGACAGGTCCATGGACAGGCGCGTGGTCTTCACGTTCGACACCGTTGCTAAGTTAATGCTTTATTTGGCATAATGCTTATAGTGGCGTGTGTTGATTGTAATTTTAGACTGCCGCATAACGCGTGGGTTATATATTCCCACTAAGCATTTAAAAGTAGGTTCTAACTGAATGAAATCATTTCGATAGTAAGTCACTTTATCGCTTGATTTGGCGAATCCGGTAGTATGACATCATAACTTTCTAGTACTTTGTCACAAATAGGGACGCTTCTGGCAACATAGTATGTTGAGCCGGCGCGATTTTAATTCTGCTAGCCTCGTCATTTTCGGAGCAAGCCAATTTAGTCTTTATGTGATCTTGAAGGAACCAGTAGGTTTCAGTGCCGAGCTCTCGAAATTGGGAATTTAGAATATAGAATAAAAGCAATGCCAGCAGAATTAGTCTCTATCTCGTGGTAGTGGTTACATAACTCATGCATATTCTAACACACTTCTTATATAACTAAAGTATAGCTGTTTCAAACATGTGGGGTTGGTAAATTCTTTAGTATGTCTAACTATAAATCCATACATTTGAGACGCTTTGTTTGCAATATAATTATTATGAGCTATAATTGTCAATTTGTCATCAAAAAATACTCCTAGGTCAGTAACTTCGTTCACTCGTTTGAGCAAGATATTATTGATTTTATAAGGAAATAGAAAAGGATTGTTTTTACGAGAATAGCAAACAGTTAAACATTTATTTATATTAAATTTTAATTTGTTATCATTTGACCATTGAACGATATTATTTAAGTCAATCTGCAAATCTAAGCAATCAGCATAGCTTTTAATTTTCTTGTAAATTTTTAGATCATCTGCAAACAATAAACATGACGAACTTTTAACAACCTTTGTGATGCTGTCAATAAATAATAAAAACAAGAGTGGTCCAAGATTTGAACCTTGGGGAACCCCCGAGGTTGGAATAAATGGCGAAGATGTATAACCTTTTATATTAACAACATGTTTCCTATTAGAAAGATAACTCTTTAGGAATAAAACTTATCATGAAAACCAAACTCAAACTTCAATTTATCTAGCAATATGTTAAAAGAAACCTTATCAAATGCTTTTTCAAAGTCTGTATATATGAAATATATTTGTTCTCGATTATTTAAAGTATTAGAGATATCTTGAGTAGCAGTGATTAGATTACTTACTGTGGACCTAGATCTAAGGAAACCATGCTGTTGAAGGGATATACAATTTTTAACTTTATTGTAAATTTGTTTACTTATAATAAGCTCAAAGACTTTTGCAGGGGTTGATAGTCAATACATATACGATAAGAAAAGTTTGCTTAAGTGCAATTATTTAAAATGTGAATTTCTTTAATTTCTATCATTTATCAATCTATTCTTCGATTTGCATAGATCTGCTAATAAAACAATTATGCATTGTCGGGTTTTTACAGATCAAGGCTTGACGCATCGTGCATTTTTAGACATAATTTTTCAAAAATTTGAAGGATTTTCCAATACATTTAATTTATTTTCCAGAACAAAACGAGGTGTCCACCCCTACAGCAAGTTCGACGAGTAGTATGCCACTGATGCTTCGTGATGAAGGCAATTATTATTGTTGTCAGAAATCTCTAAAAAGTAATTTTAAAATTGTTTTTTTTTCAGATTTTAAACAGAAATTATTAAATGTTCTACTGTTTATGAAGGAACAGAACAGCCAGATTTTAAACATTTTAAAAAGTAATGAAAGAAGTGCTTCCGCCCTCCCAGAGTTACCTTTGAAAACGGAACAAGATTTACAAAAATTGGAAAGATACTTGGAAATTAAAGATAATTTGTCAAGCTTGGTAGGCTTTGGATGAAATTATTATTGTATACATATTTGAACTAAATAATATTTTCTTTACAGGTTGCATATCTGCAGACGATATGTGGCAAGGGCTTAGGGAACATTACAAATAGAGTTCTGAAGCATTTGCTGAGCGACGAAGTCGCAAAAGCCTATAATTATTTCGGAAAGGGTGAGAAAAAGGCTTTTTTAATCTTCATTTGAAGTCTGCTATTCTAGGTAAGTATTACATATGTTGATATACACAAGAGGTTGTATATTTTGGATAAAAGACATTTGACATGTGCTTCCAGTTTTATTGAAAATGAAAACCTGATGTTCACTTTTACTTGTTTTTAAAAAATAGCAATCATGATGGCAATAATTAAACTGCAAGTGTTTACTTGATTGTTTGAGATGATCCGGGAAAGGTATTTTTTCTTAAAAATTATGTGGGCACCGTTTTTTTTTTGACATTTAAACGAATTGAGTGAGATTTTGTGCCTAATAGTTGGCAGTTTTTTTTTATGAAGGATATATTAAGGTTCCTGCTTTTACCTACCCTAGAGTCATGTGCTGATCCAGGAAAACCAACAAATATGTAAGTGAGGAGATATTTGGAATCACATATTGCCATAAGATTTATGGAATGGTTCCTATATCTATCAATATAACTTTCCTTTTTTATAAATATATGTGTGCCATCTATGACCTCACAAACACCTAAAAAAGATTTGTTGCTGGATATATAGTTTTATGTTGTATGTATGTATATATATCAAAAGCGGTGGTTCGCTCCTGCATAAGCAAGAGCCAAAGCAAAGAAATTCTTACCTGGATAGTGTAGAAATCCTCGACCTATAGCCTGTTACTCATCAACAGTGTTGGGAAAGCGAATACACTGACTTTTTAAAAGAACCACAAAATACAATACCTTGTTGACGGTCACCATAACTGTTTTTGGACAAACATTAAAAACAGTTCCTATGGTCAACAAGGTGTCTTGTACATATATACATATATCAAGACATGTCCTACTATATCTACAAGAACGTGGCCTTCTGTATATTCTTTGGACAAAATTTTTGTCTGATCTATCCTACCAATGGCTTCAACCAGTTTGAAGAGAGTCCTTTTCCTCATCTGAAATAAATTGTAAAATTGGTAGTCATTATAATCATCCAGCCATTTCTCCGTATTAAAAATCCTCACTGGATTTTCTCGAATGCCTGATGCTGCCAATGCAATATTTCTATCGTTTTGAAACCTGCAAAGTGTTTTTATGTATTTCAATGTATGGAGTTTGTTCATGTATGTCAAAGTCATGGATTAAGGAAACTTTATCAATGGAATAAAGTGCGCACGTTTTTTTCCCCTTAAAAAATCGCGCCCAATGCCTTGTACCCATTGATTTGTACTCAATGGTCCAAGGTCCTATGTTGGTACCCATGAATCAAGCAATAAGCATCTATAAACCCGTTCTGATCATTGCATCTATAGTAAATATATTCACTCACTGCACACAATACCTACTTACCATGTTTAGATCATCCCCAAAGAAAATATCTTCGATAATCCAAAAGTAGCGCTCCGTTTTTTGATTTTTTTGTCATAAGTAAAAGAACTATTTATACAGTAAGACAATGGTAAAAGTAAACAGGACAAAAATAAGAGACATAACCCCTACATTGCATTAACCAATTCATTTCAGCGATTTTTGCGGTCATTGAGTGGTAGGGGGTTATGACGTCACACTTAGCTGTCAAAGTTGTCAATCGAAACGATAACCACGGTATTTACCGCTGAATCATTCCAGGCTGAAAATGTGCGAAATTTCATGTTATCCAGTGCTGGTTTAGTACTAATGAGTTTAGTACGCTTTTGAAGTTTTTTTTGTGAAGGAACACTTTGTCGAGGTGGATGAGCCACGGCCATGTCACTTTTCCACGGTCATTGGGTAGAACCAGTCGGTAGCTCGTATCTGGAATTTTTCAGTAAATCTTGATGGGATTTTGAG
The DNA here is from genome assembly GCA_016904865.1 of Pissodes strobi. Taxonomy (NCBI): domain Eukaryota; kingdom Metazoa; phylum Arthropoda; class Insecta; order Coleoptera; family Curculionidae; genus Pissodes; species Pissodes strobi. The sequence goes on along the minus strand of MU190680.1, from coordinate 25,501 downwards.
CCAAGACTACATCAATAGGTTCTTGTATATCTTATATTTGGTTGCCTGTCTGTATTTTTGATGGATAGTAGCAAAAAACCTAATTTCTTCACGGAAGGATTTTTATCTGCCAGACTGGGAAAGTCGCATGGAATAGAGGTTGAACATTCCTATAAAACCCTCGTTAGAACACCTTGAAGTGAGAGTTTTAATTTTACCTCTTTCACTCTTGCTAGCTATTTGTGATCAAACTTGCTGGGTTTATTTAGCTTTAAGTTTGTATATCATTGTGCAACTTGTATCAATATCTGACATTAGCTTATTTATTTGAATTGTCGTGAAAAGGTGAGACGAAAAGCTAATCACTTATGAAATATACATTTTTTAATATATTTTTTTTAAATAATTACTGTATACGGAGAGCGACCACAAGGTATTTTTTAATGAGACACCCTGTATATTTTCACATTACGCAAAAAAAGCTATTCAACAATAACATACACTATAGTCTATCTTTAATGGTTTTCGAAATGTCAACATATGAATTACCATGGGAAATGATGTTTTGGTTTATACCCCTGTAAGCCGTTAAAACACACAAATTCAAATGCCAATATGCCGAAAGCAGTTAAAGGTCGACCGAAAGTGTGTGGTATTGTTGGGAAGCTATTTTCTTGTGACTACACAAACTTTAGTTTTAAAATTTATTACAAAAATTGGATATTTCCAAAAACTGGAAAAGAGAAACTTTTTTGTTTCATCTCTTTATGACAATTAACAGAAAAGTTAAGGGGTGTTCAACTAAAAAAAACACCCTGTATCTTGTTAATACTTGGGTAACCAAATATTATAAATCACCTTACAATTTGTTTTAAATTTTTAGGAGATTTTGACAAAGCCAAAGCAAAGCCCCAACGACTTGAAGACTGTGGGTCATATCAACCCTCCGATTCCTTTTTTTCGGAGCCACCTCTAGCAAGTGCCTGAAACCCAAAGGCAAAAATAGATTAAAATTATAACTATGATTTCGATGAAGATGAACCTTATCGAAAACCCACCAACTGAGACATATCAGAATAAACAAAATGGCAGTATGAATTATGAGTCTAGTACAAGTAGCCAACATATTTATGGTAGCGAGCAAGCCCATCAAATCCCGGGAAATTCCAATATTGGAAACAAAAATGACCCTCTAGCAAGTGTGTTTTCTACAATCACATCAAAATTTGCGACAAGAAAGTTATAGCATTTTTGGTGATAAGGATAAAACATGTGAGTTCAGTTGAACCGGTTTTGCCAACCCATAGCAGAGTTTCAGTCAGGCGACAAACGGCCAGATTTGCCACATTGCGATTGTGAATCAGCAAAAATATTTAGTAAGTTCACATCAGTTTTTCACCTTTTTTATTATTCATAAAAAATGCCTTTGCTATATCTTTGAGTTTTTCTTTCTTTGAAAGTTTCATTTCGTTTGTTTCAGACCTATTAGGTCGTCTCCCGAGAGATGTTCAAGAAATAAAAAGCGAAATGAAGAAAATTAACGCAACTGCCCAGGTCCAGAAAAGCACAGAATTCCAAAACTTAGAGAAGAAACTGAATTTTTTCAGTTGTGGAGTATTTTGACATAATGAGAAGTTTTTAATTTTCATTTTCATGTCTAAGTTCTCCTAGAACGTCCTCATCTGTAATTTAGTCCTCATCTTATGGGGTGAGAAGGAGTTCTGTTGATCTATAAGCTATCTTATTTTACAGCAGACAACTCTGGCAAAAACTAACCCAAGGCATGCCAAGAACTAACTAATCCAATAAAAAACTCTCCCCCCCCTCTCTCTCTCTCCCTCTCTAAAATACCATCACAGTAATAATAATCACGAGAACTTAATCTTATTTTTTAAAACAATTTGGAGGAGCTGTCAATTAAAACTTTTGCATAAAAATAATTGTTTTGTAATTTATTCACATGGAAAGTTAGCATTCCGATCTTTAATTACTATAAAATGTTAAGTAAAAACACTAGTAAAATAAGACTTAAATAAAGCATATATTAACTTATGATTTACCTACTATACCTACTAAACAAATAATCGATAATTATATTTATCTAAACCAATCTTCTTCTTCACAATCTGCCAGAAATATAAGTTTTTCCAAACGGGAACTGGAAAGACGATTTCTATCATGTGTTATTGTTGCTCCTGAACTAGAAAACAACCTCTCTGAAGGAACAGAAGTGACCACAATACAAAAATGTTTCAACAATGCTTGTCTGTACAAAGTAAGGAAAACAGATTTTACTTCTTCCCGATAACAAAGTGGATCAGTTTTAAGATTAGTGACGGGATTTGAAAGATATACTGAGAGTTCATCATTTATTTTTGAAATAGGATCATTACGTCTTCTTTATTCACTATCACTATGTGTCAGCACTCTATGATGCTTCCAGAAATCACATTCTGGTTCGTATCTGAATGTAGACGGCAATATATCCATGACAGAATCTTCTCTTTCTGTTGTACCACCTTCCTCTGATGAAATACAGCTTCTTAAATTCACAATCGATTTTGAGCAAGCCAAGGCATCCTGGAAATGGATTTTCTTAAATCGTGGATCCAATAATAATGCCACATAAAGGGGAAAACAAACCTCTTCATTATTTCTGAAAGGCATTTTTTAATGGTATTAACTGTCTCTACATCTGATGTTGGTGAAATGTTTTCTATTTGTCTTTTTAGGCAGTTTACAATTGGAATTATTTTTGAAACAGTAGCATACGATTCACCGGATGCTTTTTTGGTAACAAATTCCAATGGTTTCAGCAACATTTTAATTTGTTTCGCTAAATCCAATTCAGCAGCTTAGAGAATTACTGGAGCATTTATATCACTAATCACCCACTGATTAACTATATGGACCATTTCAAGAAATCTCTCTAACAAATAGTATGTAGTGTTCCAGCGAGTTGGTACAACCAAAATAAGTTTCCTAATATTTCCCTCTGCGACACCAAGTTCCATCTGCATTTTACGGAACTTATCACTGACTATTGCACTTCTCTTCGCCCATTTAACAATATTTCTAACTTTATCTAGTAATGGTACCATTATTGGATCTTTTATTATGCTCTCTGCTATTAAATTTACTGTGTGAGCAAAACAAGGGATATGTTTGTTCTTTCCAAATATTTTGCGCACTGCACTCACCAAATTTGAACCATTATCAGTAACCACTGCTACAATATTTTCCTTAGCAATCCGCCAGCTCGCTAATATTTCTTCCAACTGTTCCTCAATATACTATGCAGTATGCCGTTCTGATAGCTCCCTAGTGATGCAGATGGTAAATTAACACCATTTAGAAACTGTGCAGTGATTCCTAAGAAACTTCTAGTTTGCATAGTTTCAGTCCAAATATCAAATGTTAAACAGATATGTGGAGATTTGCTAGTTTTATTACTAAAAATGATCCTTGTTGCCTCATATTTTTGATCAAGTATGGCCTCAAAGGTACCTGGATGTGGTATTTTGTATGAAGGTGCTAGTTCATGTAAAAGCCTTTTGAACCCCACCCCTGTTACAGCATTAAATGGCCTGCAGTCTTTACAAATGAAATACAGGATAGACTGAGTAATTGCAGCATATTTGGACCCTCCTTCTGTAACAAAAATATCTATAAGTGCCAAGGGGATTCAGAACAAAAATAAATAATTCTTTAACCAATAAAAACAATTTTCTAACAGTTTTTAGTTGCACTTTATTATCTGTCAAACTAATCCAAACTAACATTCACCTTTATAAGAAATTACTCGTCTAAATGCAGCTTCAATGGATGGTGTTACTCCGGGTCTGTGCCTGAATGACTTAGTCGTTTTTCTACTGCTTTTAGGTGTTATTTGGCTCCCGTCGTTGTTATTAACCATGTTATTATGTTTGGCCAAAATCTTGCGCGCTACATTTTTCTGTTCTTCAGTCCATGCTACCAATAATCTTTTGCCTTTCTTACACTTTGCAGCGTTATGCTTGGTACCTTTGAGGTTTTATCATACAAAGGTTGTTCACTACATCCTGGCGAAGGGTATGTTAGTTCCTGTGGTTGTAAAATTTCAGGTGCACATTCAATATCACTTTTTTCTTCATCAAGTTCTCCTTCACGATCGATGTTTATCTCATCTAAATTTTTACCTTTAAATTGACCTGCTTCCCCCTTTTCCATGAGAAGTAATAATTTTGATATTTTCGCAGTCTGGTAAACATCATCAGGTAATCGATATGAGCCGCGATGGATATTTACAGTATGCCCCATAAATCTGGAGAGTTGCTCTATATCATTCTCAATCATATTAAGAACCTGAGTGAGAGTTGCCAGATGCTTTCGTAATTTTGTAGCCTTTAGAGCTTTGGGGTTCTTTGCATCCGACGAATGCGCGTGTTTGCTGATTACTTTATATCCACAAATCGGTTGACAAGTTCCGGGGTTTCCAAATAAATAAACATTATTTCTGCTGCAGAATTTATCTCTACGACTTAATAATATTTTAATATGTTCTTGAACATCTGGACTAAACAAAACTGGAACGCCTCTTCCTCGTTTCCCGCGGATCACAATTCATTTGAATTTTGATATTAATACCTTTTCAGAGGCACTTACGAATTCTTCAAACTCTTCATAGTGTTGAGAGGGTTCTTCAGAGCTCTGATAGATATGAAGAGAGAGCCGTTGAAGCTCTCCTGGCATCCGCCTATTAAGTAGGAGAACACTGCAGAACACAAGCTCCAGCAACAAAATATATGCATCTTTATCTGGATCTCCGCTTAATTTGTCCACAGTGGTTTTAGATTTAAAAAGCAAATAATCTTTCATTAAATTCAAATCACTAGGTAGAGGAACCATTGTAATCTTATTCCATTTTTTGATATTTAGATCGTTTGAAGCTTGACTACTGACCTCAAAACGCCATTCACTTTCAATAAGTTGAATTAGAGTTCTCAACTCAGCCTCACTTTCAGCGACAGACACGGTTGAATGAATTTCTTTTCGCTTTAAAACGAATACAATGGCAAGTTAAGCACATTGTTTGATTGTAGACTCTAAATTCAAGGCTGTAGAAGCCGAATTATATATGACTTTTTCATCATCATAGTTTGCAATAGTTTTTGTACCCCAAGATTAAAGAGCATTGTAGGCCATACTAGAAAAAATTAGTGCGAAAAGTGCACGATCACTGGTCGGTATCAAAATTATTGTATCAGTTTTGTGCATGATAAAGACAATTCGCTTATTTTCGATGAATATTTTATAACAGGAAACACACCTTTTATAAAAACAAAATCATCTTTATTAGACATTGGAATAAAATTAGCTACGCAGATTTCTCTAGATCCTATACACCTTGTTTTTCTTGGCGTGACAGAACGGATTTTTTTAAATTGGTACGTTGACGGAAAACTAATTGACGTAATGAATTCCAAAATCTCTACACTTAGACCATGTCAACCATCCAAATTTTTACGAAAATATAGGTCCCTTTTTGAAATAAAACAATGGAATAGCATACCTGGACGAAGATAAAGCAGAAGCTTTTGCTGGTTCACTTGAGTCAATATTTACAGTCAACCAAGTTGAAGTTGAGAACGAAGGCGACGAACTCCGTCACGAGGAGGAAGTGTAAAGCGCCGTCGAACAACTAGTTAGGAATAAATCATTGAGTGAATCCGAGAGTTCGTTACTCCCATGGAGGTAAGAAACATAATAAGGCATCAGATAACTAAAAATGCACCGGGCGGTCACAATATAAATAACAATATGTTGAAAGAGCTGCCTAAAGTGGGCTTTGCATATCTTACAAACATTGCAAATGCGGTATTGAGGCTGGACCACTTCCCTAGGGGGTGGAAAAACTCAGTCATCTTTATGATTAGCAAAAAGGGAAAAGACCTTACGTTTCCTAAGAATTACAGGCCGATCAGCCTATTCTCTTCTGTTTTCAAGGTTATTGAGAAAACAATAATTAACAAGACACGCAACGAGGGATTCAACCTTAAGATGGCCTCTCGAGGGGTCTTTCTCGATATTGAAAAGGCATTTAATAAGATCTGGCACCACGGATTTATACATAAAATGGTAGTACTAAATATACCCACCAAGATGTGCTTATAAACAGCTACTTGTAAAACAGAATATTTCAAGTTAGAATTGGGAATAAACTTTCAACAAAAAGGACCATAGGTGCATGGGTCCCCCAGGGGTCAGTTCTGTGGCCCACTCTATATAACCTGTACACATATGTCCCGAACACAACAAGGGGCACAATGGGCTGTTTGCTGACAACACAGCCTTCCTGGTGAGAGAGACAGATTCTGAGAAGATTAGTGAAGGACTGCAATAATTACTGCATGTTTACCAGGAATGGGCCAAGACAAACAAGATCAAAGTAAACGCTAGTAAAACACAATCAATATTCTTTTAAAAGATACGACTTAGGGCAGGCAGAAGCGTAACCAACAGTCGACGGATCGGCCATCAACTGGGGCACCCAAGTTAAGTACTTGAGTCTAACTATGGACCTTACGCTGCGCTGGAACCTCCACTGTGTAGAAACAAGGCTTAAGGTTAAGAAAGCACTACTTCTCCTCCACCCATCCTAGGACGCAAGAGTGAGATGGACACTTCATCAAAAATAACGATAATAAAAATGGTAGTGAAGGCTTAAATTACTTACTGTTTATCAGCATGTAAAACTAGTTTTGAAGCAAGAAACAGACGAATATTATACTATAAGAGACCCAAGGATGTATTAATTCTTGCTCATGACTAGACGAGGCGACACCCCCCCTCCTTCCCAGTTTATGGTGGTGCTGCCTAGCTAGCCTAGTGGGTATGTCCTAGGGAGCTTAGCCCCAGGGAGAGTTCGACACTCCCCTCAGCTTAGAGGGAGTGCGTAAGACGCATTTCCACACTTTACCAAAAAAAAATTACATGAAAATATAGGTCCTTTTTTGAAATAAAACGATAAAAAGCTACCAAATATCGCAGTTTTGTGTTGTATCATGGGGTAATAGTATTACATGAGGGTCTGCGAAAAGACCAATCCGAACACTCTTAGGGTCAGTTTTTCAACTTTCGTTAAAACTTTGGTTTTACTACAAGTTTAAGCCAAGGAGTGATTTAAAAACCAATGTTTTACAGGTCTCCGTAAACTAAATTTTTGTAGGATAATAGTTATTTACAACATTAGTGTTGTAAAGATTCATAATACAACACGAGACGTTAAAGTTGTCAACGAGGCGTCAGCCGAGTTTGATAAAACATCGAGTGTAGTAACATGAATTTACAACAAGAATATTGTACAAAATTTTATCTACTTTCATCTATGAATAAAAATATTTGGCAAAAGGCATTTTTAAGTTTACTAATCAAGTTTGTATGTTACCTTTCGCATGGTTACTGTCGAAACTTTGTCAAACAAATCCAAAAATATAAAAAGCGCTTTTCAAAATTAGCGATTCTGATGGAAGTTTACCCTCTGATATAGAAGCAGCTGCAAACGAAGCGATCTCAAGTTTAGTTCCGACAAAATCCAAGGCGCGGTATGAGCTGGAGTACCAGAAGTTTGAAGATTGGTGCAAAGCTAACAAAACAAAGGAGGTGTCTGAGAAAATCGTTTTGGGTTATTTTTCCGGAAAGCAACGCTCCCAGAAACCATCTACACTATGGACTCACTACTCAATGTTGAGAACTATGATTTCAGTCAAGAAAAATCAAGATATAAGCAGACTTTCTCAACTAATCGCATATTTGAAAAGAAGTTCAGAGGGTTACAAAGCCAAAAAGTCCAAAGTTTTTACAAAGGAAGACGTATGTAAGTGTCTTAATACTGCAAATGAAACATCTTACTTATAAACGTTGTTATGATAATCGGCATTTTTGGGGCTTGTCGGTGCGAAGAACTTACTAAGTTAATGTTGGATCATATTGAATACAATGATTTGTAAATAAAAATTGTGATTCCATGCTCGAAAACCAAAGTTATCCGAGAATTTGTTATAACAGAACGAAATGTGACAAGTGTCAACTATTTAACCCTAGGTTAGTCGCGCAAGAATTGTATACGCGTATAGTCGCGTGGGTGACATGTGTCACCCACGCGATTTAAATCACTTTAACAAGAAAAAAAATTATAAATAAAATCAATGGTCATATTTTTGGATTATTGGGGGTGTTTAATATTTTTATAAGACAAAAAATACTTGCTAATATTTGTAACATATTTTCGTCTTCAGTAATACAGTCGTCTTGTTCCGCATCGCTTATCTCTTTATACTACTTTAACCAAATATCTGGATCACTACTTGTTTCAGCCATTTGTCATTTAGGTGGACGGTCCATTATCTATATGCGAAATACACTGTAATATGTACATAAAAATATAATATGTACATAGAAACAAATGCATACCTACATACAAATGCATATACAAAAAAAAACAAAAAAAAAACAAAAAAAAAATACACACAAATACATATGTACATACAAATACAAATGTAATATGTACATACAATGTACAAATACAGTGTAATATGTACATATAAAAAATAAATTGGTTTGAAGAACTAGGTAATTGCAAATTTGTATTTATCCTCAAAATTTGGGCTATAATATTAGTAAGAATTATTATGATACATCACAAAACCTTGTATACAACTGGTGACGTCTACTGCCGCAATAAATACTTAAACATAATACAAAATATCTTAAGAAACCTATAAACACACCTTTTCAAAATGACTACACGTTTAGTCGCGCGGGGGACAAATGTCACCCAGTCGAATATTTCAGGTAAAATACGGAAAACAACTAACTTCTCAATAAACCCGCCTAGGATACCATAAAGAGCTTCGAATGCTCAGCAGCTACTAAAATCCATGGACGCCAGCACATTCCTGTTAAAAAACTGTGTTGTGAAGAGTGGGAGTGGGTGACATATGTCACCCGCGCGACTAACCAAGGGTTAAGTATTTTTCGAAAATATGCTAAACTTCGTTCTCTTAATGCAACTCACAGGCGGTTCTTTGTATTCTACGGAAAAGGAAATTGTACCTCCCAGCCTGTCGGAATTAATAGTTTTGGAAGTATGCCAAAAAAGATTGTAACAAAACTTGGATTGAAGAATCCCGAAGGATACACTGGATATTGTTTTAGGAGGTCCTCAGCCACCATTCTAGTTGATGGTGGTACAGATATGCAGATGTTAAAGCGTCATGGAGGCTGGAAATCCTCTTCTATGGCAGAAGGCTACGTTGAGAATTCTTTAGAAAATAAGAAACAAATAGCAAAGAAGATCATGGGGTCAGACACGGATTTAATGATTGGAAATTCGAACGTAAAGATCTCCCTCACATACACTTCTGGTATACAAATTTCTACCTGTAAAAAGTGTATTATTAATGTTTATAATAAACTTTAAGTGTTATAATTTAATAATAATTAATTTTAATTAATAATTGATAATTAATTTTATAATTGTTAATAATAAATAAATCATTCTTCTAAAAAGTGTGGTTTTATTTAATAGCAAAATGTTAATAAAACCGTTTTTTTTTATTACAGCACTAGTGCTATAAAGGCATCTATTACAGCACTAGTTCTGTAATAGGTGCCCTTACAAAACGATTTATAGAACTGTAATAGTATTTTTCCTAACAAGTGCGCAAAGTGATACTTTTCCGCACGCGACTGATGTTGACCAAACGACGCCAAGCGGAGTTCGGTCAATCAGTTGAGTGCGGAGAAGTCACTTTGCGCAAGTGTTAGGAACAATATGTTTTCTACGAGCGCGGTCCAAACAAGCACAGAATAATAATGACCCGTATTTAAATAAAATAAAATGTATGTGTCAGTTATACCTACTGTTGCTTTACATGACTATTATTGTTGACCTGACATGACTTAAAAAGATATGGTTTTTCGTTTAAGTTGTAATATCGCGAATTACGGAAGCTTTGAGAGAAGAGGGAATGATCAAGAGTTAAAACGGTTTTCTTATGTTGCATAAATAATTCGATCAATCACATTTTTCTCCCACGTGCCAGGATACATTCTGGTAAATCTTGGGGTCATTAGAACTATCCATTTTCTTAAGGCTTTCTAGCGAAGCTGAGGATTATGTTTTTTGGGATACTTCGTTTTACACCTAGATTTGTTTAAAATCTGTCAATCTGACAATTATAAGTATTGTTGCTTGACATAATTTTTTACTACTATACCGAGGATTTCAAAATATATGGCTTTTGGTGTAAGTTACAATATCGCGAATTACTAAAACTTTTAAGGAAAAGAGTATAATTATGACTTAAAACGGTTTCTTATATTGCATAAAAGTCCAAAGTTTCTAAAAATATATGAACGTTTTCTTGTCTCTGGTGATTTTAGAGAATTTTACTTTCCCGCACACTTTCCCGCATAGCGTGCGGGAAAGTACTACTTTGCGCACTGAGTAGCGTGCGCAAAGTAGCTACTTTGCGCACGCTCGTAGAAAAATAACTATTTCCTAACAAGTGTGGAAAATGAATTTTTCCGCACGAGACTGCCGTTGACGGAACGACGCGAAGCGGAGTTCGGCCAGGCAGTTGAGTGCGGAAAACGCATTTTTCAGAAGCGCGTTAGGAACAATTCTTTTTCTACAAGCGTGTGGAAATAACCTGAGTTCAATAGTTCTACTTATTCTTTATTAAAAATGTTACATTTATTAATTGTTTATATGATAATTTGTGATAAAAGTACAATTAGTTGCACTGACCAAGTTTTTTTTATGGCACACACTAAAGGGAGATCCTATGGCGCTCGACGAGCGGTGTGTGTGCGAAGATATTGATAGACACGGTTCTTGAATAGTTGTAGGTTGTAATTAGTGGGAAACAGATGTCCTGGAAGTGAGTTGCACAGTGATGCAGTGCGCCAGACAAAGGAGTTCTTGTAAAGCGATGTTCTAGGTGTTTCCAGTTGTACGACGAACTGGTGCGCTCCTGCCGTCTGCCGTAACTGTCTGACAGGAGTTGATAGGGGCGGGATGATGCTGGCCAAATCCTGGGAACATCTTCCGTGAAAGTATCTGTAAAACAGAGACATCTCGGCCACATGTCTGCGGCGTTCCAGACTATCCATATTCCGGGTTAACTCCGGGTCGCCGACGAGACGCACAGCTTTCTTCTGAATGGAATCCAGCAGCTTTAGGGTTTGCTTTGGTGCGGCACCCCAGATATGTGAGCAATATTCTAAGCACGCTCTTATTTGCGCTTTGTACAGCAAGAGCAACTGATGCTGTGTTTAGAGTTTTTTGTTGCGAAATAGCGCACCAAGCTTCTGAGAGGCTGATTTTGCGATGTTAGCAACATGGTCATGCCACGACATATTGCTGTTGACCGAGAAACCCAGCAGTCCGATTGACAAGGATGAACGGATGGTCAATCCTGCCATAATGATATCAGGGCCCGCTGTATTGGCCCTCTTGGTAAACGTTGCTGCTTGGGCCTTTGCTGCATTGAACTGGACCAAATTTCGGTCGCCCCAAGTTTAAACTTTCTCCAGGTCTTGATTAATATCTGTAATCTGCTCCTGTCTGCGGTGGAGAGTCTTAGTCGCTGATAAGGGTTTTTCTAATCTAAAGTGGGAGACAAGGGTACTGTCATCTGCAAAACTGTAAACAGGATTATTCGTTTCGATCAGCAGGTCATTAATATAGATGAGGAACAGAGTTGGTGAAAGTATTGCGCCCTGAGGCACGCCCTCGTTGATGGTGAATGTGTCCGAGATGTGTCCATCGACTGCAACGTGTAGGGATCGGTTCTTAAGGAAACTGGCCAGCCAGCTGCAGAGAGAGGCTGGCAGTCCGAAGGACGGCAGTTTGTTGAGCAGTCCGTCATGCCAAACTCTGTCGAATGCCTTTGAAATATCCAACGCAATCGCTCGAAACTCTCCGTAGTTTTCAATTGCCCTACTCCATATATGAGTGACATAGGCCATTATATCTCCTGTCGATCTCTCTGCGAAAGCCGTATTGATTATCGCTGATTATTCTGTTGTTCTCGAGGTGCTTGAGTAGTTGTTAGTTGACTACACGTTCCATGACTTTGGAGATTATTGGAAGCAAGGCAATTGGGCGATAGTTTGAGGGCGTGGTTTTCTTGCCTTTTGATAGTAGCTGCTAACTGGTTGTTTCTGTTCGGCATCATATTGACCCTATTTGGCGTTATAGTAATTTCTTCAGATTCGATTGTTTGGATGCCGGTTCCTGGGACTCCCTTGTAATGGTATAAGTATATACCCTGTATATCTACAGAATATTGTCATTATTAAATATTATCATAATACATTTTATAAACTGCACACTGTTGCACGGATAGCAAAACACGCTGACCTGATTAGCGACTGGGTTTAAGTAAGATCATTGATACCATTATTGTAATATCAACCATTATACAATCAATACACATAGAGTTAAGTAAGCTCAGACTATTATTGAGGCCTCGGATGAAAGAACCTAACTCAAACTATAAACTTAAGTGAACACGATATGGCACCCCCAGATTGAGTCTTTACATGGCGACCCTGCCACTCCCTCATACGTGGTCAAAATAAAGTATGCCTGGTAGGCAAATAATCCACAGAGGCCTTATGAATTAGCAAGATGGCTAAGAGAAGAAGAAAAAAAGAAGACAATTCTCTTTTAGGTTTTTGGTGAATACAAGATGTGAAAATAAAAATGGAGGTTATGCATGGACAATCGAACATTGGAAAACAATAATGTGAATGCGGAAAAAAAAACATAAGTGAAGTAGAAATGTGCACAGGTACTTATAGGCTATAAAATTTAATGTTAAAAGGTGCTAAGTTAGTTATATATTTTCCTGTATATAAGGATATATTAGGGTAACTTTTTAAGTATTATATTTTCATTATCATATTTAATGCATACGTATAGGTACCATCGTTCTATTTGAAATATATAATGTATAACCATTTAATTTATTCAGACTTAATACTCAGTCAAATATTTGCAGTAAAAGTATTGATTTATCAAATCGAATCGCTGGGACAGTGCCTAGCCGATTAATTCTGAAAAGATCAAAAATTTCTGGAAATCAGTAGACCAATCGTATTTAAGTAGATGCACAAACATGCACAAATTATAGTTTAATTAAAAGTCTAAAAAGCGCAAAACTGCATTGTGTCGGTTAAAAATCAAATATATATAAGTAGTTAATCGCAAAATATTTTTTTTTCGATTAGCTTTCCGTCATGGGAAGTATAAATAAGTGCCAATAAAACAAGCTATACGTAATTGAGAAGTATACTAAAATATACAAGGTATTTCAACAACTAAACAGTAGCAAAAATTATTTAAGTATGATAAATCTCACAATTTTGTACATTTTCAAATCATATTGATGTAGAATATTTTACACATCGCAGCATATAAATTATCATAAGTTGTAAAGTAAATAATAAAATAAAACGTAGATAAATTCTCTTAAATAACGAGTATTCATATAGTATTGAAGTAATCGGAATTTCGCAATTATTCTATGAACATAGGTCATCAACTCGTAGTTATTAATATCGCAAAATTACAAAATTGCAAATTTCGTATATGCCAGCATATACATAAAAATAATAAATAATGTTAATAATGACGCGGCGCGTAGCAAATAGCAAAACTCCTGAAATCGGAATCGAGTGAATTAAATGCTAGCTGCATATTATATATTTAATTATCGATTAAGATGGAATATAATTATTTTCAATATGAATAAAATAACTGCTATGCTTTATCACATCATTATAATATATAAATATTATTTAAGATTAGTTAAAGATTTTGAATTTGAAAGAAATGGTTGTAATTTACGCAATATGGTTTAAATAATGTAATTTATTGCATTAAATTTCGCCGTACACGTTATATATCTGTACGCAGTTATTACATGGAAATTGCTTATTACTAAGACATATTTTATAGGTGAAATAAGCCGTAGCTTATAACAATGTAGGGTTAATGTGAAAAAGGGTATACAGATATGGCAAGAAATAATGCTAATTTCAACATCAGTGGCGAATTGTTAAACGCAAAATTTTTGAAAAGACCTACCAATAATTGATTATTAACTTAATCACATACGCATTCAAATAAATAATAATAAAATAAAATAAGAAATTTTCTTTTTTTTCAGTAGTAAGAGGTCAAAGGTATCTCATAATTTTTACAATATTAAAAAGAGTATCATTAAAATAACGAAGTCAGTCATTCATTAACGTCCAGAAACTCATTTCTTTATTTTGACAGTTGTTTGAAGCTGATACGATAAAACTTTTATGATTCAATTTGGATATTTATTCTCTTATGGGATTCGTTTAGATAGCGATTTACGTACAAAATAACTGGTTCACTCAAACCCATTGGGATGCTCTTTGAGTAAAAAATAAATTTATAATAAGAAATATTTAAGTTGAGTTAAGTTCGCTGACGCTCTTTTGAAATGATCTTAGTCAGTTTATCATGATCAATTTCATCAATTTTACAATGGGACAAACAAAATTCAAACAAATAGCGGTATATCTTATTCGGGCATGCCTGTTAGTTATTATTATGATGAAATTAAACGCAATAAAGTAAAACGAGATGATATTCGAGATCCTTTGATTAAGTTTGATTCCTCAATACTCAAACACTACTTGTGAAATTGTAAATTTATCTTTAAATATCAATTGTATATTCTAATATGGTAAACATTACATCCAATTAACTGAATATATATCTTAGATAGAAAATGACTCGGAAAATGAAGAAATACAAATTAAATAGTAGATATTTATGAATAACGAATACCAAATAATAAATGAGAAACTTACATAGTCGCGCAGCTGAGGGCGGACTACCTGAGGGTAGATTTCCATAAACACGCAAGCAAGTAACCGTACCGCGATACAGTACCATATCGGAATGGATAATGCCACAAAGGCAGTAGTGTAATTCTTACTAAATAAGCGAAATCATGTTAAATAAAGTCGCGAACTCATTGAATTTTAACCACATTAAAATAAGTGATCGCTAAAGTGCAGTGAAAAATGGGTACTATCTAGATTCGCAGATTAAAGTTTAACATCACAAATAACGTAACTTAATAATCTATAAATCTGCGAGGACATACAATGAAAAAATTGAAAAATAATAAGATAATTATTAGCTAATTAATAAATCGATCAAAACGACAAATGGAAAGCAAATTCGAGCTAGTAATACGACCACTAATATAATTTTATACGTAAAATACGGCTGATATAGTCCGTTCTTTGCAATAGATAATTTAGTGCTGTTATGTACACAGAAAAGGGCGAGTATTACTTGCAAGTAGTTTCACTTATTCAGTGGAACGAAGGCTGATTGTGTGTATTTCAGTTTTTTTTTCTAATTGTTTAGTTGTATAAATTTGTACCAGGCCAGGTTCAATAAAATCAAAAAACCAAAAGAAACAATGTAATAACTTAATATTTATATATTCGATTACTTCGGAAAAAGAAAAGAGAAATAAGCATCGGAACTATACATTTAAATAACTAGTAATTAAGAATTAATTTTTTTTATTAAGTATATTCTTATCGAGACAAGCTTGGATTGAAAATAAACTCTTTATGGAACGTAGGCACACTATATAGACAAGAGCTTCCAGAAAGCTAGGGAAGTAGCAAAAAAAAGTAGTATCTGCTAACGCAAGCAAATTAAAAACAAGAGCGAGTTTGAACGCAAGAGCTTCGCAAATGTCTGGCTTGATCAACCAAATATTGGGGAAGTTCGCAAACAATAACAAAATTGGGTGTTACGTCATCAATAGAAGTTAGTAAGCTTTCTACATAGACAACCTCACAAGCAGGGAAATTTTATTATTTCCCCCTAACATCTATTATTTTAATTTCGCTTTCTAAACTTTCTAGTTTTTTTTGTTAAAACGTTCTCAATTTCGATCCTTTGTTTTTTTAGTTCTCATTTCGTTTTATTTTTAAATCTTTTTGTTTAACGATGTGACAGTAAAATACTCGAAACACGATTTATTAATTATTTTACCCTAAATGTGACAATATATTGAAGTCAAATTTTCGATCGGCATTGGCGCGAGACGAAATGTTGAGAGATTTGATTGAAATAGGAAGAGATAGAAAGAAGGACAAACTCCGCAAATACCTCAGTAATATAAATAAATATTATAAGTGATCACTAACCAGAAATCTTGATCGGCGTAAGACTTAGGTACATCGTCGAAAGATCTGGGAGTAATAAGGATAAAATATGAAAGTAATATAAATGATAAACACGTGTATAAATAAAAGACTCCAAAAGGACCGGTCCACAATACATCTGGAGGAGTCTATTATATGAGAATTGCAAACAATGTTCGCTAATGGCAGTATATTCTTTAGAGAAATACCAGTCTAGGCTAAAAAGGCCGGTGATCAGAGTTTGGCAATAAAATACAGATATGACGTACGCCAAAGGCGGTAATTCGTGAAGAAAAAGGTATAAGGTAATAATAAAATGAGGTTTAAGCGAGTGTAGCGGAGTATAAATAAACAAATATATGACAATAAATAAATATAAGAAAAAGAGAGAACATAGGTTTAAATAAGTTCTTTCAAACTAAGAAAGTATACGACCTGAATCATTATATATTTTTTTACATGATAATTAAACGACCATAATTAGACGGCGATAGAAAATAAAAGGTTATAAAATAATTTATTTTTAAAATTTAACCAGAATAGAAAAGTGCAACCAAACAAAACATCCCTAAGTATGCTACATAAAATACAACTAATTAAATGTTTAAGTATATAAGACAAAACTGCTTAAAGACCTTACGTATAGTTCATTTTATGGAATGGTTGATAACTTTATTAAATAATACAAGAAAAATATAGATAATATTTTATTTCTTAATAAGGCACATTATTAGGCAACTACTGAAAAAAAAAAACACATCAAAGGACTGCTATTATTAAAGCTAAATGGATTTTATTACCATGGATTTTTTTTTCTTTTAATCATAATTAATACTAGTAAGTGATTCAAAATGCCTTTAATGCATAATTATATGCAATTCCTATTTATGCAAAGGACGATGGATACCTATGCATTGATAGACTTGATAGTTATTATAGAATAGAAAATTATGCTATATCATTTTATATTATATTATTATATACGTTATATTGGTTATGTTACTTATTATTAATTGTACTAGATGTAAGATAAATTTTAGACAAACGGAGCTCCACTTCTCATATTTCCATATCTTTTATTCTATGATTTGCTGTGAATTCTTTCTTAATCTTTTTACTAACAAACGCTTCCTTCTATTTCCATATCTTATAGTATAAGTATTGTATAGTCATAAGAACAGGTTGACGTGTTAAAAGTTACAAGATAAAGTAAATTGCTGCTATATAGAGTTACATATTCACAAATGTACTTTGAAATATTTCATTGCTTACATATCACAGAAAGGAACAAAAATTTCAGGTCTAGAGAAATTTTTTCTCGAAAAAGGGGGGAGGTGTAATGGTATAAGTATATACCCTGTATATCTACAGAATATTGTCAT
>JAEQML010053063.1:0-40933 GCA_016904865.1 Pissodes strobi | reverse complement strand
GCGATGCCCACAGAAGTCATAATAAATTAAAACTGGCACTCTACTATTTGGCGTAATTTTAAATAATTTAAGGTAGGTACTTTTGAAATTTTTATATTCTTTAAAAACATTTTATTTTGGTTATTGTATTAAGTGGAAAATTGAAGCTCGTATTAAAAATAAAAAATAGTAAAATTATCTTTTACGAGAATATGGCCATGAACTATTACTCAAACAAGTTGCTTAGTGCAAAGATGATATATTTCAACTTTTAACCAATTATTAAAAAAAAATTAATGGAGAACATAAACAATTTATATTCATACTGCGTGATACTATAGGTACTTTGATGGAAAAACACACCTATTGGAATTTTGCATACAAATAATAAAAAAATAATAGTTTATAGGCAAAATTCCAATAGGTGTGTTTTTCCATCAAAGTACTTATAGTATCACGTAGTATGATTATAAATTGTTCATGTTCTCTATTAAATAAATTTTTTAATTGGTTAAATGTTGAAAATATTTTATCTTTGCACTCAGCAACTTGTTTGAGTAATAGTTCATGGTCATATTCTCGTAAAAAAATATTTTACTATTTTTTATTTTTAATACGGGCTCCAATTTTCCACTTAATACAAAAAACTAAATAAAACATTTTTATAGAATATAAAAATTTTAAAAATACCTACCTTAACTTATTTAAAATTACGCCAAAGCAAAATATTGAATTAAAAAAAAATTAAAATAAAAAAAAAATAAAAAAATAAACAACTCATATTACTAACGCCAATACCATCTGAAAAACGATAAAAAAAATTAAAGTGCGTATTTAAAAATAGAAAGTTGATGATGATCCCCTGAAGACGAAACGTCGGATTTCAAACTGGATACCATCATTGGATAGAGCGCAGAAAGTGGCAATGCAAAAGTGCAATTCAATTTGAGATCAGTTTTTAAATAAGCCTAGGAAAAAGATTAAACGGTTTTCAAAATGTCGGTTTTTTTCGGATATCTCCAGAAATACTCCGAATTTTGATACTTTCTAAACGGCATATTGTTAGGCACCTAAATGCTCAATTTTGCCTTAATTTGACCGACACTGTATTTCTTACGATTTTCGAGTTCCCCATACATAGACACGAAAACGAGCCACCCTGTACATACTTCTAAACAAGCTAAAAAATTTACTTCTTTTCAAAAAATTTAATTGTTTTTGTTGCTGGTTTAAAACGTACATTCTGGACAAATTGTTATAACTTTTTATATCTGCTGATAGATACAGCCTTGTTGACGAACCTCTACAATAGTGGGAAGGAACAGCTGGCAAGGAATCCACAAATGCCTTAAAATGTATAATTAAATCATCAGGAGTCTTATTGGAAGCTTCATGTTTTCCTCTTAAGTCGGGTTCTGGAAATTTCTCGTATTCTTTGTTTTTTTATCACAGTTCTTAATAATCTGACTGTTATTGACAAAGTGGCAAGTAAAAATTGTTTGCAGACCCGTTTACGAATGCTTCCTTTTAATAAATGGTACTCGATTGTAACATTTCTTTTTTTCGCACCTTTCGATTTACGTCTTCTTTTAACTGAGCACACACTTAATGAGTCGCTAGGAAACCTTTTTTGTTTCTTACTGCATCCTAATTTCCAATAATATTCAAAAATATATTGCCGCTCTTCTTCTGCGAATGTGTTACATTCATTGGTACTTGTTTTGTTAGATTGACATGGGTTAACTCTCATAGTTTTTTGTGGCATTAAATTTCCAGAAGTATTTACATATTCCAAACCCTAATTTTTTTTCTCTTTTCGTTCAGCCTTTTTACTGACTCTTTTCTTAATGTTAGAAAGAAACGGATGGTTTTCTTGAGCCGCTTTTTCTTTGTCTATCTCATTCTCAGTCATTTTTTTATTTTCTTTTTCCTGATTTTCTATATATAACTTTCTTTTTTCAATAATCTGCTGTTTTTTTCTTCGATTTCATAATCAGTCGAATAACTTTCATCACTTTCATCGCTGTGCTCAGAACCAAGTTTGTATTCGTCTTCGGAACTTTCCGAACCTCTGGTTTTGCCCCGCAATTCTAGATCATTATTTGAGTCTTGAATAATTTTGTTTGTTGAACTACTTGGTTGATCTTGGAGTTGATCTAAAAAAAAATCCTTAGAGATCGTAAGAATTAACAGGTTTTCTTAAATTAAATTCTGATATTTTTATAATTTTTTTTTAAATAATTGTAAAAACCAAAAGCTGAATTTGGTTCCAATAATATGATGTCCTGAGGGCTTTCGAATATTGCTGGAAATACTTCCTGACCATCCAGAAAAATGACATCTTCATTCAGGGCTGCTTCCAAGTTAATTAAACTATTATCAGGTTCATATTCTGCAATTCTGTTACAATTGGAGCTGGTTCAACGTCGCGAGATATTATTTCATTATCATGCTTTATAGCATTTTGGGGTGCACTTATAGCCATTGCCACTAACTTACGACCCCTGCTCTCCATAATCTGAAAAAAAAATATTACAATATTATTAACAACAAATGGCATAAGCGCCATAATAATTAAACAGCTATTTTCTACAAGTTATTTTGTGTAGTAACTGTTTCCAGAAGTTTGATAACAAATTCAAACTACACTATAACTTATTTAAAATTAACGTGTGTGTCGGTTATTCTGAAGTCAAAAAAGTCATTAAAATTACATTGGTATTAGCAATAAGTATTTTGGCATAAGCGCCACAAGTTAATGTTGCCCTTAAATGGTGAAATTTGCCCTGTTTTAAAGGCTAATATATATTATTATGGTATAGGTCAACACACTACACAAAATAAAACAATTACTTACCGTATTTCTATGTGAAGATCGCCAAGAATAAACGAGACGTCATGCACCCGTGTAAAGCTAATGGACGACTGGCGTTTGTGACAAATAATGATTTGTCCGCGAAACTGCGTTTTGGCGCTTGTGCAAACTTTAAACAGAAATTGCGGGGAAAATAATTTTATGGCGGATATGCCGCCTCTACAGATCGACGCGGAACGTAATTTTCTATCTACCTGTACCTATAAGTCATTTTCGGGATTTTTGGCGCTTATGCCGTTCTTCCTTGAACGCATCGATATGTGAAAAAGTATTTGTGACATAAATCTTCACTTTTCCAAATAATTTAAAAGCTCTTTATAAATTAGATCTCGAAACCCAATAATTTTTATTTGTCAATGTTCCTAAAGGCATGTTTGGAAGTATATATGCACTAGTTTTATATTTGGTCAAACCTGATTTCCGTTTTCCAGGGCTTTTTGTACCTATTACAGTGCTTTTCCGAAATCCTCCTCCTCTAGATGGACCAAAACTTAATTTTAGTCAAAATCCAAAACCTAGCCATACTATCATAGGATTCTTTTATTATAACTAGTCATAAGTTTGGGTCAGTTTAGGTTACGATATTTCTAGTCACACCAAAATACACAGTTTCTTAGGGAGAAATTATAGTGATTTAGCTGATTTTCTGTAGTGACGGTCGACTGCTAAGCGAGCCGTTCATGAAGTTACCACCAAGAAAAGACTATCCCGATTACTATGAGGTCATCAAGAAACCAATGGACATTATTAAAATAATGACACGCATAGATGATGGCAAGGTAAACATTGTACATTTTGGCATATCCTGTTCGTCTGTTAACGGGTAAATAGTTTAGAAAAGGTCACACGATTCGGGCTAAATGGTGATAGTTCTGGTTTGTATAAAATAAAATAAAATGTAATATATATTTTTACTTTCTAGTATACAGAAATGGCCGACTTAGAACGTGACTTTATGCTATTATGCCAAAATGCCCAAATCTACAATGAAGAAGCGTCCTTAATACACGAAGACAGCATAGTTCTTCAGTCTGTCTTTACAAACGCAAAAGCTCGAATAGAAACCGATGGAGACGAAAAGCAGCAAGAGGTGAGTGAATTCTTTTTGTGCATTCAAGTAAGTTACATTGAAATACTGCTTAATTTTTAAAAGATCATTTAAAAAAATCTATGGAATCATCCGTGTTACTATATGCATTAATATGTTAGTATCTTCCGCAAATACAGGGTGTCCGGAAATAGCGTCGCCAAATTACAGAGGGTGATTCTACATAAAAAAACATGAACATTTTTTCATATGAACATGGGTCCGAAAATGCATAGTTTCCAAGATACAGGGTGTCAAACTTTTTATAAAAAATCAGCTTTTTGTTAATATCATAAATATGATTTTACTGATTTTGTTGAAATTCGGCAGGGTTATCTGTAGTAATAAGGGGCTCATTTAGCCTTAATTAGATTAAAAATATAAAGTCCAGTGGCGTCCAGGAGGGCATCATACCGAATATTATTGACAAAAAAAGTGTGCGCCGCTAACTTTTTCAAACATTTTATATTTTTTTCGTATTAAGCAACTAAAAATACAATATTTTTGATTCTCGAGTTGTTTTCGTATCTTGCGTCGTTTTCGATTAAAAAAGTAAAAACCGGTTTATTACATTTCCAAACTTTTTTGATAAAATCGATATTTTTATTTATATCTGTGGAACTCACTCCCAGAACATCTGTTTCCCACTAATTACAGCTTACAAATATTCAAGAGCCGTGTCAATCAACATCTTCGCACACACACCGCTCGTCGAGCGCCATAGGGTCTCCCTTTAGTGTGTGTGCCACTGCCATTAAAAAAAAAAAAAAAAAAATTCTTAAATATGCTATCGCCGATTTTGTTGAAATTTAATAGGGTTATCTGTAGTAACAGGCGGCTCATTTAGCGTTTATTAGTTTAAAAATATAATGTCCAGTGGCGTCCCTGGGGGCAGCATACCGAATATTATTGACAAAGAAATGTGCGCCACTGACTCTTTTAAACATTTTATATCTTTTTCGTATTAAGCAACTAAAAATACAACATTTTTGTTTCTTAAATTGTTTTCGTATCTTGCTTCGTTTTTCAGAAAACAATAAAACCAGTTTATTACAGCGTTTGATGTAGAATTTGGTGCCCTAAAGAAATGTAATAAACTGGTTTTTATTTTTTTTCTCGAAAACGAAGCCAGATACGAAAACAATTCAAGAAACAAAATTGTTGTATTTTTAGCTGCTTAATACGAAAAGAATATAAAATGTTTAAAAGAGTCAGTGGCTCACATTTCTTTGTCAATAATATTCCGTATGATGCCTCCGGGACGCCACTGGACATTATATTTTAAATCTAATTAAGGCTAAATGAGCCGCCTGTTACTACAGATAACACTATTAAATTTCAACAAAATCGGTAAAAGCATATTTAAGATATGAATAAAAATATCGATTTTATCAAAAAAGGTTGGAAATGTAATAAACTGGTTTTTACTTTTTTTATCGAAAACGAAGCAAGATACGAAAACAACTCGAGAATCAAAAATATTGTATTTTTAGTTGCTTAACACGAAAAAAATATAAAATGTTTGAAAAAGTCAGCGGCGCACACTTTTTTTGTCAATAATATTCGGTATGATGCCCTCCGGGGCGCCACTGGACTTTATAGTTTTAATCTAATTAAGGCTAAATGAGCCCCTTATTACTACAGATAACCCTGCCAAATTTCAACAAAATCAATAAAATCATATTTAAGATATTAACAAAAAACTGATTTTTTATAAAAAGTTTGACACCCTGTATCTTGGAAATTATGCATTTTCGGAACCAAGTTCACATGAAAAAATGTTCATGTTTTCTTATGTAGAATCACCATCTGTAATTTGGCGATGCTATTTCCGGACATCCTGTATAGTGAAATTGACATTTATATCAATTGATGAAAGATCGTCGATATAAGTTAAAGATAATACAGATATGAAAAGAAGTTTTTATGTTCATTTAAGATGGAAGAAAAGTCAGATATATCATCGAGTAAATCAGAGGCAGAAATAGCGGTAAAAATGAAGATAAAACTTGGCAAAGGAAAAAAGTCCTCAAGGCGCAAGAAGAGTATGAAGAAATATGCATCAGATGAAGAAGATGATGACAATTAAGGTATAGTTTAAAATAATTTACTATTTTTCTCTTATATCTTCAAACTTTAACTTTATTCATAATACATAACCACGATGATTTAGTAATGTAATAATTTATTAAACCTTGCTGTTGTTTCTCACTTAGAATGTTTTAGATCCAGGTCAGATTCAATGGTTCGGGGAAAAAACAGGGAAAATTCTGAATAATAAAATATACGCAATAATTTTAAATTAAATATAGAACTTTCCCATTATTTTGCCACCACCTACCGGCAGCGTTTATTTTAATAAATATTTAAAAACTTGAAATACGGCAGGGCTTTTCAGCAATTGCCAGAATTGATTATCAAAATAAATAAATGACCATCCCAAAGCTCTCAATTTCTTTTTTAAATCGATATGTATATGGTTCATTAATCCCTTGGTTACTGATTCCAAATATGCCAGGTTTGATATCTCTATCTTAAAAGCAACTGAGAAGAACCGGTCCATAAGATTAATGTATTCCCAATAAACATTTTTCGCAATGTAACACGAAGTTATATAATGGCTATATAAAGGTAACAAAGGTATATAAGAAAATTTCGGAGTATTATAATATGTACCTTTTGGTAACTGAGATTTATAACGGGCTTATAGGGTTACTATAAGTTACAGATATATAATAAGGTGATATAACTATTTTCATCACCATGTTTATAAAACTTTTAGTAATCGTTACCAATGTATTCAAAAGAAAGTTTTATAAGGTTTGCCGTAACGTCATTTATATAACTGAAATACCTTAAATTATATAGTAGTGTCACCTTTATAAAAACCGTTAGATAGTAGTGTTTGCGACGTTTCGAACTGAAAAAATCATCATCAAGGCTAATTGATGATGAAATGCAATTTTTTTAAAAGAACAAAACCAATTTACTTATCATAATAACATAATAGCATAACAAAATAAGAATAAAATAATAACATAATAATATAATATCATAGTATCATAATACATAGGGTATTGAATTTATTCAATGTGTTCAAAAAGATCTCCATCTTCTTTGCATTGCGTAGCCTGTTGGGATTCACATTTGCTCAATGCGACATAGTATGCCATGAAAAACAAAAGATATCAGTTTCATAGCAACTGATAACCATCAATATGTCAATGTATTGTAGAATAAATTTTGCTTAAACTTAGATTTGTTTGGGCTACTATTTAAAACGGTTTTTTACGGTTTGTACTGAAAAGCATGTTTTCGAATGAAGAAAAGGGTGATATGCTGAGAATGTATTATGTTTGTCAACCAAATTCACATAGAGCGAGTGAGATTTACTTCAATGAATACCCTGAAAGGCGCCAGCCGTCGGTCAATATTTTTCAAAAGCTGAATTTATGCATTCAACAAAATGGTGGTCTTTTTGAACACATTGACTTAATTCATATTAAATATCCTATGTATTATGATACTATGATAATATGTTATTATTTTATTGTTATTATGTTATTTTATTATGATAAATAAATTAGTTTTGTTCGTTAGAAAAAAATATTTTTCTACAGCCGCGCGCAAAATAGCTAATTGCTAATTCAAATGAAATCGCAAAATCGACGAATGCCGTGGATCCTTATTTTCCGCTCTAGCGCGAACATGGAAAAGAAAAATCTCACTTTTTCCGTCGAGTGTGCTATGAATGGTCATGGAAACCGAAGATAAATAAATGACAGTCGTGCGTTTCTTACAGTTTGTTGCTGGCACTCCTGTTCTAAATATGCCCGAAGCCCGAATATAATATGTCAAAACTGACAGTCATTTGCAAATTTCAGAATAAGTATAGAGAAAAATGTTGATTTAATTTTTAAAAATGCGGCTGTAGAAAAAGTTCTGTGTGTTTTTCGAGCGCAAAGTAAGATTGCCGTTTTCGAAAGATTACTGCGCTCCGCTACGCGTCGCGCAGTAACATTCTTTCTCAACCGGCAATCCGTTACTTTGCGCTCTAAATACACAAATAACTATTTCGATAGCCTAATAAATAATTCTAATCTAATCACTTTTCTCCTCTACAAGACAACGTATTCCATCATCAACTAGCATTGATGATGATTTTTTCCGTTCCAAACGTGAAATAAATATTAAGTGTGATATATTGTTGGATTTAGAATTAACTTTAGAATTTTCTAAGTATAAAACAAACATTAACTACTATTTAAAAAAACAAAGTTGATGATGGTTGCTCAGAGACGAAACGTCGTATCGTAAAATTGGTATCGTCATTTTGTAGAGGCGAGAAAGTAGCTGTGATGATGTGACATTTATTTTGCCATATCTTTTCAAATAAAGTCAGAAAAAAATAAAAACCAATTTTCAAAATTCCGGTTTTTTCCGGTAGTATTAGAAATTTCTCCAATTTCTGAACGGCATTACATTGCGTCCCAAAATGCACAACTTTGCACCAATTTAAACATTTTCGTATCGCTTACAGTTTCCGAGATCCCAATGGTCACCCTCGAATTTGTTACAGCCTGTATATGAGTGACATAGGCCAATATTCGGATTCGCTAATTTGCGATCGAAATCTACTGCTTCAAAACTAATAGCTATATTGAGCGGTAATTGCGGTATTACCTTAGCTACCTAACATAAAATAACCTAACCTAACCTAACCAAGCATAACCTCACCTAAACTGATTGTTTAATTGTGCGGTAATTGTTTTTTTTTACTATAACCCGAGTACATCCACTAGCGAGTAGCGACAGAAACCGTCAGAACCTTTGATGTTTGGGGGTCAAATTTTCTTTCTCTCTCATTTGACGGATAAACAACCTATTTCACTGGTTAAATTGTGAAGAATTCGTTTACACTGTCGCTAATTTGAAGTGAACTTATGAAATAAGAATATTTGCGGTTGAATTAATATGAATATCATTGAAACACTTTATTAAAAGAAAATGTTTTGTTTGTTTTATTTTATCATACACAAAAGAAACATTTTTAAATTACAGTCTAGAAAAATCAAATTTGGTGAAACAAATTAACAGAAATAGTATTTCAATATAAAGGATTTTTGAAGTGAATACTTCTTTGGTTTCATGAGGGTGATTTTTCAAGGCCGCGTCACGACATGGTTTTCAAATATTCGTCCCGCGTTACGAAAAAAATTCGTATCATCGCGGGTATGATTCAATTTGTGTTATAATAAAAATAGTGTGGCAAACGTATCGGAACCGAGTCAAATGATTAAAATAGGTTGAGAATAAGTGAAACTAACCGAAAGTTGATTGGACGACTAACCCAAACTAACTAATTCTATTAAAATTGATTATAATGTATCGGAACCGGCTCAAATAAGTAAAATAAGTTGAGATTAAGTGAAACTAACCGAAAGTTGAAAAGACGACTAACCCAAACTAACCAAATCTATTAAAATTGATTATAACCTAGCGGAACCGACTCAAATGAATAAATTAGGTTGAGAATAAATTAAACTAATTGAAAGTTGATTCGACAACTAACCAGAACTAACCAAATCTATTCAAATTGAGTATAAATTATCGGAGTTCACTCAAATGGTTAAAAATAAGTTTATACTAAGTGAAACTAACAGAGTTAGATCGAATGTTTTTTTTTGGTTTTTACAGCTACCCCTAATGTTATAAACTGTAAAAACGAACGAAACTTGAAGTAATATGTATTTATGTGGTATATTTTGGTAAACTAAACTTACGTAATCTGCTAAAAGTTATTTTTTACATTAAATTGTGTTAGGGCTGGGTGAGAGTGACTTTTAGGTTCTTACGACAGACTAATCGTGTTGCATAGCGTTAGATCGGGGAATGAGAAACGAATCGAATGCCAGTGGGATACAGCTGGCAGGGCTAAAAAATAATTTTGACATAAAATTGATACCTAGTTAAAAATACTAAAGTTGCGCGGATGTCTTAGACATGAGACAGCGATGGACAAACGTACGTACAATGATCGCAATGAATAAATACATCAATTGCCTGACTATAAATGAAGCATCCTTTTCACAATAATCGCGGTTCAAGTCTCTTTTAGCGGAAATCGGCTACAAAAAATATCGTTCTATAGGACGATTCTACACAAGAACAGCAAAAAAAATTTTTCTGAGGAAATGTTTTGTTTTCCAGAAAATTCGATTTTTTTATATGAAAATGTCTAATTATTGGAAAATTTTAATTTTTTTTGTAGTTTTGAATATCGGAAATTTGTTATGGAGATGAAACGGGTAATAATTCTATTTGGCTAGTAATTTGCTCTTTAAACATGTGCAATTTTTTTTCGTGAAAATTCTTCATATGGAAAATACTATAGAAATTATTTAAATTGACATAGTAGATCCGTGTGTTTTGTTAGTTTGGGTTAATTTTGGTTCTGTATTAGGTAGGGTTGGTCAAGCGCGTAGCGCGCTTGTCTCATTGCGCTTGTTCGATTAATTAAAGTTAGTTACGATTATTTTTGCTTTGTTTATAGTAAAGAGGCAAGCGCACTACGCGCGCTTGTCTTCACTCTGGTTAATTGGGGTTAGCTTTGCTTAGTATGAGTTAGTTTTGGTTAGCCTAGGTTAATCTTGATTAGTTTGGGTTGGTTTTAGTTAGCGTTGGTTAGTTGTGATTAGTTTGGATTAGCTGTAGTTGGTTTAGGTGAGTTTGAGTTGGTTTAGGTGAGTTTGGGGTAGTGAAGAGACAAGCGCACGTAGCGCTCTTGTCTCTTTACTCTGGTTAATTAGGGTTAGTTTTGCTTAGTATTGGTTAGTTTGGGTTAATCTTGATTAGTCTGAGGTCTGAGTTGGTTTTGATTAGTGTGGGTGAGTGTTGCTTTTCTATTGATTAGTTTGGAAGAGCTATGGTTGGTTTGGGTTAGTTTTGGTTAATTGGGAATAGTGAAGAGTCTTTTTACTCTGGTTAAATTGGGTTAGAGGGGTAGAGAGGCACTCTTAGCCAAGATTTTTTTTTCAAATACATTTTGGCTCTTCTAAACTTTTAATTTTTTGAAAATGACAATGATGTATTTGCGGCGAAAAATTTTGATTGTTCTGCGTTGAGAGAGATACTATAATACCAAAAAATAAATTTAATCTTTTCCTAACGGATTTCCGCTAAACGAAACTTGACCCATGATCGCAACAAATACATCAACCGCCTGACTATAAATGAAACATCATTTGCTTTGTCATATTACAGTTAAACAATCTATTTCGCGCAGGCGCCATGGAAATTGAAACTCGTAATGTCGCTACTCGGTGGTGGATGTACTCGGCTATAACTGCTTGAAGATTTATGTTGCGGTAAAATAAAGGAAGAACCCGCCAAATCTTTAAAGCTCACGTAATTAATTGGTAATCTGGTTAAAGGGTGCGCATTTTAAAATAAAAAAAGGGGAAGTTGTCAAAGTAAATAACTTTTCCCTATATAAAACATGTTGATTCAAAAATTAAAATATTTGTTCGAATACAACTTAGAATAGTAAAAAATGCTATAGTTATTCTTCCCCTTCATCCTCTTCTTCTGCTTCTAAAAATTCTTTCTCATCATCTGCTTCTTCTTCTTCGTCCACACCGTCCTCTCTCTCCTCCTCCTTTTCGACTTCGTCTTCTGTTGTAACAATTAACGATCGCATTTCTGCATCAATAATTTTCACTCTTTATTTTCTACAACTGAAGCTACTAAGGTAAAGGTGAGAGCTGAGCAAAAGCCTATTGAATAGGTCTTCGTTGACTTTTATTCCACTTATTTTTCGTGCATATCCTTGCCGATATTTTCTGATATCCTTGTTTTCTTGCTTCTTGGGCCTCTTCCGAAAGTTCACCAATGGATAGCAGGGTATTTTGAACAATAATTGGGCCATGTATTAACAGCTTGTGCACAGATATAGGTATGTAGTACCAGTTGTCGTGGTTGCCTCAGAAAGTAATTGTGCTGCAGCTATCTTACCAGATTCTTTCAGTTTCATGGCAGTGGCAAAATACAATACTGGTCTTCTTGGAGCGAATGTCTTCTGTTTTTTGGCGTTTACTTATAACTGAACACTCATCGAATTTTTTAGATGGTCGGCCGGCTACTATAATTTAAAATTTTAGAGAGAGAAATTATTTAAAAAAAATACCCTTACCTTTTAATGCAGAGGCTACACTTGACGTAGAAGAGGATCCTTGCAGGCAGCGAACAACTACCTCTGGGAAGACAATTTCTTTCTCTAGCCATTTCTGATATTTCAGTAAAAATCGTTCATTACTTCGGTTCACAATTTTCCAATTCGAGAAATAGGATGCAAAAAATTAATTTCTAATAAATTGCGTCAAAGTTGTAGTGGCATTTGAATTGCCATTTGTTTTAAAGTGTTCTTTCAAAAAATCTAAGACACAGTTTTTACGCTTTTTCACCGTTTCCGATGAAAATTCCATCATTATTTGATGTAGTTTTAACCTTGTTATAGGCATGTTTAATGTCATAAAATGTCCAAAATTAACACAACAGATCACAATAATTAGCACGAAAACTAGCAAAATAAATAACATTAAAATTATACAGAAATCACAGAACATCTCTTCCGATCGAAAGCTTTAGAAGAACTGAACTTATTTGGTTTACAGCGCATACCCCTCCCCTGCCCTAAACGGGCAGGTAGCAGCAGCCGCTCTAATTTTTATTCCATTCCTGGAGGTGCAAGAAACCGAAGTACCATTAGTTTGTAATCTATTGGCGTCTATTACTAAACGAAATTACAGATTACTTCTTAGAAGTCTACGAAAATACATTTGTTCTGAGAGCGGTTTTAAGGCTAATAATATCACACTATCAGAACTCTATATATACCAAAATGTAGCCAAAATATCATACTTTCACTCTGTAACCGAATTAATATAATATTATTATTCTGCTAGTTTGTCAAGTGATTCTTTAAAGTTTAACAACTCATATCTTTTATTTGCATTCTACATTGCATCTAATTTTTTGTCAGAAGTTTATTGGTGGTCTATTGGATATTATTTGTGAATTTTAGCGTAAAAGGATAAATTAAAAATTTTGGATTTCGATCGCGAAGTAGCGAATCCGTCCCACTGCGCGTCGAGCCAAGGAAAATCTAGGTAGAACTCCCTTAGATCGCCCCAGTTTGCGGAATTGTAACGCCAGATTTCGCGAGGCAATGGTGGATCCTTCTGTAGAACTGGCAATTCACAAACCGTTGTAATAAGTTTGTGGTCGGAAGTACCTGTTTGTGGTCGGAAGTACCTAATGGCAGATCAACTGTAATTGTGTACTGGTCAGGATTGGTGGTTAGAAAAGGATCCAGGAGGGCGGCGAATTCGTCTCTTTCTGAGATTCGAGTTGTTTCGTCTACAAGTTGAGTAAGCCCGCAGCTGATGGCAAATGCTTCAGCTTCTCTACCTTCGTTGTCGGTCTTGTTGTTATGTTTGAGCCAGTTATTTTTTGTGGGCATTGAAGTCTCCCAGAACGATTATTTCTGAACTGGGGTGATCGACCTGTATTGAGTCAAAAGTGGTAGCTAGTGTTGTAAAAAAGCTTTGGTAGGCTCTATCGCTCGGAAGGCGATAGAGACAACATATAAACTTGGTTACTCCCTTGGCGGTGAACTTGAGACACATGACGTCAAGGTTGTTCGGTTCGAGTGTACCATATTCATGCCGTGACTGCGTGACTGCTGTCCCCTCCCGCAGACAAACTTACGAGTTTGCAGCTCCAGACTCC
Source organism: Pissodes strobi (assembly GCA_016904865.1). Classification (NCBI taxonomy): domain Eukaryota; kingdom Metazoa; phylum Arthropoda; class Insecta; order Coleoptera; family Curculionidae; genus Pissodes; species Pissodes strobi. The sequence continues at coordinate 27,203 of JAEQML010053063.1, read as the reverse complement.
ACATATGCGATACCTACCTTCATTCAGAGACTAATACACGCTTAGGCCAGTACATATTAATGTACATAGTGTATATATCTATGTTATATGTTTGTAATGTCCTGTGTGTCAACGCGGAACAGAGTTTTTTTGTTAATTTCCCTGTATATTATCTTGCTTAATATAGCCGTGAACCTAGGAATCTAAGAACCAACAACTTTGGGAACGATAAAAGCAATATGCTTGAAGGGATTATCCCATGTAACTATATTTAACAGTCAATGCTGCTAACCTATTTGCGGAAGGGCCTATATCTGCCCTACGTCCGTAGATGTTTGGTACGCGAGTGGAGTGAAGCCATGAGTGCTACACCATAACACGCGTCACATACAAACCTTACTAAGCAACTAGGTTATAGGTACTCAAAATATGTAATTCTTGAAATAAATGATTATCTATCTATCTGCATTAAACCAATGCGTAGTCGGATGATCATCATCGTCATTTCGTAGGAACTACCGATCTAGTGCCGTCTATAATATATACCTATTTTAACGTCATAATTCGCTCATGCGCGTGCAAAAGGAGACAAGTCTGAAAAAGTGCGCAAACAAGTCGTTGCATAAAAAGCTATTTGTGTGCTGAAGGAGATAAGTTAATATGTATAACTTTGCGCATTTTTTGGTGTAGTGTAATATGAGACAAGTTTTTTTTAATGTGCAAAGGCAGCTATCTTAAGTTATCTCGACTAACACTTCGCAATTGTTTAGTGTATTCGGGGTCAATGCGAGTTGTCTCCTGATGCACTAATATTTCCTGGAGTTGTCTCTCTTTAGTTTTGTTTGCGGTCAGAGCACAGGCGTTTTAGATCTTGTTAATACTTAGTATTGTGGTGATATATAGGATAATATAGGCAGTATTGGATATTCTGTGTGTAGCTTGGTGCGTAGTGCTTGTGAGCTGTGTTAGCAACTTTTTATAATACAGGGAAACAGTAAAAGGAGATACAAGAGAAGCAACGAGAAAACGAAACATTAATAGAAACGAGAGAAAGGAGTTTTCAACTATGAAAGAAAAATTAATACGAGGCCGTAAGTGTACAGTTTTAGAAAAATGCAGAAAGAAATGTACAAAGAGAATTGATAATGAACAACGGTACACAATATTTGAAGACTATTGGAAATTACGAAGCTTCAACAAGAGAGTGGCATTTATTTCAGGCTTAATTTTAAAAAAAGAATAGAAAATTCAGAAGATTGGTGCTACAAAAGCAAGAGAATGTAACTATAAGTACCATTTAAAACTAAATGGAAATTTAATAGAAGTGTGTAAAGGGTGTTTTAAAAAAACATTTGATTTATCAAATAAATTTATTGAAACGGTTATAAAAAAGACTATCATCACAGGCACAACATTGGACGATGAGAGGGGTCACCATCCACCAAAGAACAGAATTGAAACCGACAGAATTGAACTAGTTAAGAAGCACATCCTCTCAATCCCGGCATATAAGAGCCATTAGCCAGCCAGGAGGTCGAACATTTTTGCTGTCTTTTTAAACTCTTACAAGGATGTATGAGGAATATAAAATTTGGATTTCACCTCAAAAGCCTGTCAGGAGAAAAGTTTATGACTTTGATGCAGAATTCAAATTTTCAGATAATAGATCACAAATTCTTAATACCAGGACACACGAGATTGAAATGTGACACCATTCACTCAATTATTGAGAAAAAGAATCCCAGGGACTGATTTCAACTGGTAAGATCATGTGGCAAAAAACACCCTTTCAAGGTACAGGAGATGAAAAGGGATGATTTCATCGATTTCACCATGTTACTAAAAACGTGCCTACAAGCTAGAAAAGTGGATGATCGTGGAAATAAATTTGTATGGAAGAATGTAAGATGGATTCGCTATGACAAGACATTCAGTACATTTTTCTACAAGAAAAGCCATAACGAAATTGAACCTTTTGAAAAGATGTCATTTTGTAGGAGAGGTCAAACTTCTCTTCCTGTAGATTAACCGAAATGCAGATATAAGTTTGTATTTTATTTATTTATTTATCTTGCAAATAACAATTTGTCTCCATCAATGTAATTTATTGTAGCTAGTAATTATTTTATTGCACAGAGCCCGTTTTTTTTACATCGCTTTTAATATATCTAATATTTTATTCAGCTCGCTCTTTTATCGCTGCGATAAGTGTATTTTGATAATAAATGCGACTAGGTATTTCTGAAATTAGCAAAAAAAATAATCGTTGAATTTTAGTGATATCTATAATTTATGTACTCGAATAGGATTCTAACTCGGTTTAGACCGGAGATAAATTCTTTAGCTATTATTTATTTATCTCTGCATGATTTAGACATTAATTTTATGTATCGATGGACGTCTGGGAAGTGCATATTGAATATAAGAAATTTCCTTTTGGTTTATACGCCTATTTTCAATGCTTATGATATTTTGTAACCTGTTGTGTATAATATTCATGACTAGGGCATGGTATGTAAGCCTCCAGATGTGTAAGGAATTAATTAACTTCTCGCATTTTAATGTTAGATCTCTCCTTACTGGTTTCGATCTATTTTCGGATTTTTTGAGCGAGGGCTCGCTGGATATTGTTGGTCTCTCTGAAACATGGTTAAATAAGAATTTCTCTAATAATAGTTTGTCTATTGACGGATTTACTCTTGTTAGGAGAGATAGAGATACAAGAGGCGGTGGCGTGGGTTTCTACATAAAAAATAATTTTCAGTTTTCAGTACTAGACGTAGGTGATAATCATGCGGCTCTGGAACAGCTTTGGATTGGTGCTAGGGTTGGTGGCAGGAGAATTTGTTTTGGCACTTTGTATAGACCGCCGTCGGCTAATTTACCTCTATCACTTGAAATTTTGGAAAGTAGCTTAATCGATCTGTTGCCGAATTACGACATACTTGTTTTTGGCGGTGATTTTAACGTTAACTTTCTGAACACAAGTAATAATCCAGGTTTTACTTACTTTAGCGGCCTGTTGAATAAATATGGTCTTACTCAATGCGTTTCTGAACCCACGCGGCTGACCAACTCTTCGCAAACTTTGATTGATTTAATAGTTGTTTCCTCGCCGGAGATAGTTGGTGAGTCAAGGGTTTTGAGAATGGATGATATTTCGGATCACTGTCTAGTGAGTTGCGATTTAGTAAACTTTTTTAAACAAAAACCTAAACCTTTTTATAAAACCTACAGAGATTTTTCTCTGTTTAGTTATGATGATTTTGTTTACGATTTACGACATATTAATTGGAATCTTATATATACATTTGATGATATTAATGATGGAATTGATTTTTTGAATACGAAGTTGACGGATCTGTATGACGTGCATGCACCATTTAAAACGGCTAAAATTACAAAGCCACCGGCTCCATGGCTTACAGACAATTTAAAGGTCATGATGAAACTCCGAGATAGAGCTCTATCGAAGTATAAAAAAACCAAAAGTGATGCAGCTTGGAATTATTATAAACAACTTAGAAACTTAACGAACACAGCTGTCAAAGCTGAAAAAAAGGCATACCTTCAACATGCATTTCGGACTGACCCGCGGAGTTTCTGGAAGACTATAAAATTTTTAAATATTTCCTCACAGAGTAATGATGTTTCTTGTCATCTGGCCAAAAGCTTCTCCGCCGATTTATTCAATGATTATTTTGTAAATAGTATTCCGATTTCTGCTGGTGGTGATAAAGATTCATTGATCGCAATTATGTGAACAAATCTTGGTTTCGGTCCGATTCTCAACGCTTTGAATTTCAAGAGGTTTCGGAGGCAGTTGTTAAAAAAATTTTAAACACCATTAAGAGCAGAGCTACAGGAGTTGACGGTATTAATATTAAAATGCTCCTATATGCCGTTCCTTTTCTGTTGCCTTATCTTACTTTTATAATAAATAAATGCATAACTACACATCAATATCCAAAAGGATGGAAAACGGCTAATATTTTACCAATTCCCAAAATTTCCAACCTCTCTGAAATTTCTCACTTTAGGCCAATAAGTATTCTCCCAACCATGCCGAAAGTTTTAGAAAAAATAATTGCTGCTCAATTAAATGAATTCTTACTATTTAATGATATTCTACCTGTTACTCAGTCTGGTTTTCGTAAGGACCACAGTACAACAACAGCTCTTCTCTCAATTACTGATGACCTTTACAGAGCTTAAGACGACAACAAGAGCTCCGTCTTGATTCTTCTCGATTACAGCAAGGCATTCGATACTCTGGATCATGTCATATTGAACACCAAATTGAGATACTTTGGACTAGGAGACGGTGCTTTGACGTTTTTTAGTAATTATTTTAAAGATCGTCAACAAAAAACAACATTTGGTGGAATTTGTTCTAATTATCTTTCAGTTAATAGGGGTGTCGCTCAGGGTAGCATTCTTGGTCCGCTAATTTTTACTGTTTATACGGCTGATTTTCCTCAGCTTCTGAAGCACTGTAGTGTTCATCAGTATGCTGACGACACCCAGCTCCTTTCTTCTTTTAATTCTGATCAAACTGATCATGCAACAGAAGATATTAATGTAGATCTTCGATTGATGTCAAGGATCTCGAATGCTCATGGTTTCATTTTAAATGAATCTAAAACACAACTTATGGTTGTCGATAGAAAAAAGAATCTCAATAATTTGAGAGTGATGCTCAATGAAGTTTTGCTGCAGCCAACGCCTGTTTGTAAGAATCTTGGTGTATTGTTGGATAACGAATTAAGATTTAGCAGTCATGTATCGTCAATTATTCAAAAATCAATTTTTAAATTAAAAATGCTTTACGTTCACAAAGACATTCTTGACCCGAATATTAAATTGAAATTGACGGACTCTGGTGCTTTCACATCTAAATTATTGCAATATAGTTTATTGGCCGAGTTTAACCCAAAAGGACAAAAATAGTTTACAAATGATACAAAATTCTTGTCTAAGATTTTCGTTTAACCTTCGTAAATTTGATCACATTTCACAACAGTTTTCTGCTTCTGATTGGTTTAATATTCAGGAAAGATTTGAAATCCATTTGGGCAAATGCATCTATAAAGTGATCCAAACCCAAAGACCGATATATTTGTTTAACAGACTGATCACCGGCGCGGATGTCCACTCACGTATGACCCGTCACAAGCACTTGATTAGTATCCCTAAGCACCGCACTGCCTTCTTCCAACGTTCATTTTCTTACAATGCAGCCAGCCTCTTCAATTCATTCCCGACCTCAGTCAAGCGAGCCTGCTCTCTCGAATCGTTTACTCGGTTATTAAAATTACATATAAAAAGTAAGAGAGATCGATAATTTTGTCTTTGAATTACTGCATATTATATAGATGTAATATTGGTTAATAATAGTATTTATTTTTTTTTATTGTTAAATCATTTTTGCAACTATCCCTCTTCCGGGTGGTTGTATGAGCAGCTACGCTGAATACCGCCATTTCACACAATTGATTGTATGTATTATTTTTCGTAATATAAAGGCATTTTTATTTATTTATTTATTTATTTATATCTAAACTGTATATCAGAGGAGAAAAAAAAAGAATTTAATCGAATTACTGCCTTACATCGATGAAGTGTCATAGTTTTTATGAGAAACTGCCTACTGAGAAGAATGTTTGGTATAATTTGCAGGATTTAGATGAAGTATCTTCGGAGGATGCTTAGTGTAAAAAGGTTTAAGTTTAAATTGTTTTTGTGTATTTAGAGCTATCTTTGTTTTTTTCTTAAACGATCATGTTTTTCTTCTTGTTAAGGATGATTTTTTTATACTTCAAAGGTAAATAAAAGTTTTGCTACAGAAATTTTAGTTTAATTCCTTATGATTTTTTTTTTAAATTCAATTAAAAATTGGCCCTATTTTAAACTCCATAAATCTCAGTTCTATTGTTTTCTACTTGTCTCCCTTTACACGCGCAAGAGCGAATTATTCCAGAATTAGTTGTTTTCACACAAACATGTGATAAGTTGGGTATACCCAATCAAGTTGATATTTTTGGCAGCTTTGCCATGTTTACTTTACTTGATAAATATCCTGACGGTTCAGGAAAAACCTTACGACTTCTGTATTTAGAATTCTTGGCTATTTCTCAAAATAAACGCTGCTGTAGCTAGGTGGCAAATTATACGGGAAACCGTAAAAAAAGTAAACTCTGAGAAAATTAAAAGGAAATAATGTTAAGAAAAATATAATTAGGGCTTTTGCCATCTATTCTATAACTAGATATTAATACTAATATTATATTTGGTTGTTTCAGATAATCTTATATTTGATGAAATCATGTCGCCCTTACCTTATTCCTGTTAGAGGTTTTCATCTGGCCTTGTAATTGTAACTGAGTTTCTAAAATAAAATATTAGCATTTAGCACGCTTATGCTGTGTCATCGCACACATCATATTTTTTTAACTGATTACTCTGTTTGGAACACTTTAATCTCAAAATTAAGATATGATTTGTGTATAATATCTATCTTAATACGTTACGTTACCTCCTAAAACTAAGTACTATTTTTGCTCGCGTCACTACCAATGTCATACACGACAAGTGTGAAAGCTTAAAATATTTCATGTAAAAATCTCTAAGAGTTAATTATTCCTAAGCGTTCCAACCTTTTCAATATTCTTCATCTAGGTGTTGTTAACTAGTTACAAGTCCCAGTGTATTTGAATATGAGGATAAAATTCACATATTACTATGTCTCACTTTAAATCGTCAGGTTTTTATTTCAACTGTTAATTTATTTTTGATGGAGAAATGGCATTATTTGTGACATCGAAATGGTCTTCGTTCGTTGCTTTTAATTTACCTATGTGTTGCATATTAATGCAAAATTTGCATTACTTCCAATTGTGATAAATTTGATACTTTTAGGCATAAATATTTTTTTAAATTTTAGGTGAAACTTGAAATGTTTGGTTCTAAACTACTTACGAGTTTTCACTATTACACATAATGGAGGACTGTGAGGAAGTTACAGTTTTAAAAAGGCACTCTGCTTATTTTCGTACACAATTAATATTTTTCCATCCGTGGTTATTAAGGTATAATTTCTTAAAATCCGGATAATTCTTCGAAAATAGTTTGAAATTGTCTTTTGCAAAATAGAAGAAAAATCTTCAAGTCCTCCATGCAGTGTGGACATTAGCTCATTCGCTGTTAACTTCTAATAATTGAAATTCTATTATTTCAGATTTTTCAAATTTGTTTAGGGTCGGCATTCTAAATTTGGCTTAGAAGTTAACAGGGAGTTAGCGACTTATATTTATCTGTTACTTTTGGTGCCATAATGGATGTGATTAGTTTTTAAGTCGACGCTCAATTTTAAGCCCTTTAAGCTTGTTATTTTATTTTTAAGGAAACATGCCGACTGCAATGTCGGTATTTCAATATGATTTCAAAAAGAAGAGCAAACTTTATAGACCATCATAGAATTTAATATTTTTGTTTGCAATATGGTTTACTTTTGCCTTAAATTACTCACGAGTAATTTTTTTTTCGAAAAAATTTGTTAAATTAATATTTTCTTGACTTTTTACAGCAATTTTTCCACAATAGTGTCTTTGCGTTTTACAAATAGTATACAGCGAGCACATAAAGGTAGCAAAAAAAAACGTAAAAATTCAGATATTGTTTTCGACCGCTCGGACCAGTAAATTTTGGTATCCAAGGTCCGCGCACACATGGTGACCCAGAGATGACGTATAACTTCATAGGTGATTTTTTTATAATTCCTTTTAGTTTTTGAAATCTGCAAAACATACCCTATGCCAAAATTCAGTTGTTTTTGAGAAAATCAGTATCAGAGTAAAAATAGTAATAGACTAAAACGACTGACTTAATCAGTTGTTGAAAATGTACCGGCAGTAGCCCAGAGGCGCGACGTTGGATGGTTCTAATTTCACTGTTGCTTCTGCATCTATTGATACACTTTTTGGGCCTATGGAAATTAAGTCATAAATTTGTTAATATGCTGGTAACTTTTTAATCAAGATAAATTACTTTATCCTTATTTCAAAAAATAAGTTATTTCCCAAAAAAACAACTGAATTAGGGATACCAATATGTTATACCAAATGTTACAATACCTACTGTATTATGCCGCTTTTAGTCCAACCTTTACGTGCCTCTGTATGCGCAACAATTTGTGTAAATAAACCGGTAGTTTTGAAAAAAAAAATACTGTTTACTGCATATGTTATTAATTTAAGTATAGACAGGAGAGATACGTTCTAATGGTTTCAAAAACCTAATATTTGACTGTTTCCGATTTGATTTGCCACCCTTATTGTATTAGAAAATGGTGTGATCCCATAATAAATATTACAAATATGAATTTGGTGTTTAAAATGCTTATCAATCCAGTGTCCTTTAAAAATATAATAATCCAATCCAATCAAATCAAAATATATTTAATGTTAACATACAGGGCATGGCAGTACTTATACACGTCAAAAAAGGAAATTAACATCATGTGTAATTAAAAAAAAGATTACACAATGACACTTAACATTAACACTAAACAAAATCACAATTTAAAAATTCGTCAAATGAATAAAAGCTTCCTGTAACAAAATTTTTTTAATAGTGTTCCTGAATTGAAGGGGTAGTACCCTTACGTTCCCATTAAAAAACTTTATGCTCCAATATCTAGAGCCAGTCTGACACCTCCTCAGTCGGCAATATGCTGGCACTAAATTATTACTTCCCCTAGTTTCATGGCTATGGATTTCACTGTGCACTCTGTAGTTCCCAAGATTTTTTTTAATGTGCATCAGGCTGTCCAAGATGTATTAGGGCGGAAGAGTCAGGACCGCTAGGCTCACGAAGGTTTGCCTTCAATCCTCCCTAAATCCCGGTCCCGCCACAACCCGCACAGCCTTACGCTGCAATCCGAAAACACAACTAGCCTGAGCTGCATGACCCCAGACCAGCAGAGCATAGGACAAGTTGGAGTGAAACAGAGCAAAATAGGCCATCCTTAAAACCGACAAACAAACACACTCAGACAAGCGTTGAAGCGCAAACAAACCGCTTCCAAGCCTTCTCGCCACTTGATCTATGGATATTCCATTTTAGTTCGGTATCTACGAGTACAGCCAAGAATTTTACATATTTTTCGTTCTCAGTCGAATCCTCCAGATCCCGTAGCGAGAGGATAAGTTTGCTCGTTTTATCCTGATTCAGAAGCAGCCTGTTTGCAACAAACCACTCAGTAGCACTTAACTGTGCATCCCTTAGCCCCATCTCCGCTTCATCTAGGGAACCTGGCGAGATAGAGAGGGGGAAACTTCTTTATTGTTGATTTTACGAAAAAAAGTTGCTCTTTATAAAAAGTTCTGCTTCGTGAGAAAATAATATTAGACTATTAACACTTGACTTAGGATATACAGAGTGGTCATAAAGTAGGAAAATGTACAGAGTGTCCACAAATACCGTTCGAATAGTTTTAGGAGTGATTCTACATAAGAAAACATGATTTTTTTTTTAAATGAACATGGGTCCGAAAATGCATATTTTCCAAGATACGGGGTGTCAAACTTTTTATAAAAAAACAACATTTTTTTGTTAATATCTTAAACATGATTTTACTGATTTTGAAATTTGGCAGTGTTATCTGTAGTAAAGGCTCAGTTGCCTTAATTAGATTAAAAATATAAAGTCCAGTGGCGTCCCGGGGGGCCTCATACCAAATATTATTGACATAGAAATGTGCGCCACTGACTCTTTTAAACATTTTATTTTTTTTCCGTATTAAGCAACTAAAAATACAACATTTTTGTTTCTTTAATTGTTTTCGTATCTTGTTTCGTTTTCGAGAAAAAAAAAATACCAGTTTATTACATTTCTTTAGGGCATCAAATTCTACATCAAACGCTGTAATAAACTGGTTTTATTTCTTTTCTCGAAAACGAAACGAGATACGAAAACAATTAGAGAAACAATTTTAGTTGCTTAATACGAAAAAAATATAAAATGTTAAAAAGTCAGGGCGCACATTTCTTTGTCAATAATATTCGGTATGATGCCCCCCGGGGCGCCGCTGGACTTTATATTTTTAATGTAATTAAGGGTAAATGAGGCCCTTATTATTACAGATAACACTGCCAAATTTTAACAAAATCTGTAAAATCATGTTTAAGTTATTAACAAAAAAACGGTTTTTTATAAAAAGTTCGAGACCCTGTATCTTGGAAAATATGCATTTTCGGACCCATGTTCATATAAAAAAAAATCATGTTTTCTTATGTAGAATCACTCCTAAAATTATTCGAACGGTATTTCCGGACACCCTGTACATTTTCCTACTTTATGACCACTCTGTATATGCTAATTCAAATTTTAATAGTCTAATATTATTTTCTCAGGAAGCAGAACTTTGTACAAAGAGCAACTTTTTTTTCGCAAAATCAACAATAAAGAAGTTTCCCATATGGTTCCAAGTTAGTGAGACATACTGTATATAAAAAAAAGGAATAGGTCCCAAAACTGAATCTTGGGATACCCCTATATTAATTACACTCTCCGCAGACGCCACCCCACCCGCTGTCACAACTTGAACCCTGTTTTGCATATAAGATTTTAAAAGTGAAATACTGTTTGCTGTCAGATCATAGAATTCGAGTTTCTGCGGAAGGTCGCCCCGGCTGTTATTACTATACTAACTGGCAACAGTCTTTGCAAAAAAATTAGACGATAAACAATTCGTATTATTTGTTACATACACCACTTTCTTCTTAATAAAAATAACACCCTGTTTATCATATTCTAAAAGAAAAGAAAAAAAAACATGTTACTTGGTATACATATATTTTGTTACAATGGCTATGATATCCCTGTAAGTTACAATAAAATAATTGTTCTATTACACCGAACCTCAAGATAAGAGTAAAAAAATCAACGTGGCTATACGCTGAAGAAATAGCTACTACACTAACATTTTGAAATCTTCAACAGGCCGCAAAAAGTGGTTGGAATTTTATATAGTCGCTCGCTGAAAAATCCGTCCACTTTTTTACTCAATGTTTGCCATTATGGTACATAATGCTGGGTAACTTGAACTGAACCACTCTAAACTAAATTCAACCCTTTTCAAAACTTATCAAAAAGGTGTGCTTTTTCTATCTCAGTTTTTACCGATGTTATGTAAAAACATCCTTTCTCGGATGGTTACCTCCCGTTAAACAGGAAACTAAAATCAAGAAAATGAAAAGCATATGATAGGAAAATACGAAAATCTCCATCTTAACTCGAGTCATTTGGGTTAGTTGTTAATAATCAAATGGTTGAATTTGGATATATAGTGTGTGTGTGCAAAACTTGTCATTTCTTAAGTAATAAAGTATCCCGTACTAGGAGGTCAAAAAAAAATATAAAATGTTACTTAGCAAAAATGAAAATATTTGAAATCGACAATTAACGATGGTTAAAATAAAAGCAAAAAGGCTTTGTGAAGAGCTTTCATATGAATAATGGTTACTGAGAGAAATTTGCACTTTTAACACTAAAGCTGTCAGTAAATATACCGCTGATACATGAACAAGCGAAGCTTTTATGCTTTCATTGAATAATTAATAGCTTCTGCTGTCTCGAAAACATTTGATTCAAACCTGTAATTAATTACGACCCAAAAAGTTTCCTTCATGCACCCACTTCATCATGCAGAAAAATCCAAAATTAGTTCATATTTACTGGACCTCTACATTTTATTATCGAAAAAACATGTAAAACGAGGCCCGGCCCTTTTCTTGAAAATGTTTTTTTGTTTCGAGGTGAAAATGTTTGGAGGCGACACCGTGTTTTAAACAACTGATAGGTTTTAATGTTGGTATTTGTTTATGCATTTATAAAATGCAAATGTATGCAGGATATATAAAGCTTTAACTAATACAAGTGGGTGAGTTTAGCCACTTTAGAAACTGTATTATAAATATCAATTTATAGTTGGTAATTTGCTTTAGCCATCGCCTGTTTTACACTATTATGAATAAATACATCTCTTACGCAATAAGGTACATAATATGTGAATACTTGTTATCGTTCCGAAAATAATTATAATTATAATGATTTTTTGATAATTTTGTCACATAAATAATACTAGATTGCTCAAAATTCCCGATTCCGTCATCTTAGTAGGCACCCTTAAATAAAATACTAAATTAATACCCACAGTAGCCTAACAGTTAGAAGAAGGTAACGGGATTTACCGTAAAGTGGGTATGCTCCTGGGGTATGATGCAAATATTTATAATTTGTAGCCCTAACCTCATGTTTTTGTCATTTAAATTTAATTCGGCCCAGTTATGGACAGTAAACTGATAAGTAGTGTTTTAATAGACACCCAATAAGACGATGGCCTCATATTTTGGATAAAAAAAATCTCGAATATATCTGAAGAAAAATCGTTTTGCTAATAAATGAGCTACAAGAGCATATGAAAGAAAAGTTTAACATTCGACAGGGTGAGCCAATGATACGTCAAAACATTAGTAGAGCTAAACAATGGATTGAGCAATGTCAGATTTCAAATCACCAATCGACATACATTACGATTTTTGGTTCAGCTGGGACTAACCAAGTTATGCTTTTGAAATTACTAGTGTCGTATAATATAAAATAATTTATGTAAAAAATGTATCCTATTTCCGTCACCAGCGCTTCATAGAACCCGTAAATTGGGCCGACTAGCCTAAGTAGGAAGCAGCCACTCTTCAGCATTTTGATAATTTTTTGTTAGGGTTGTTTATCTTTGTAGAAGCGAGCGCCAAGGGGAACCAAAATTATTATGCAATAAAATATTTGCTAGAATAAGAAACTTATGAAAAAAACATTTTACTATATGGATCATTTTTCTTTAAAGGAGTTTTCCTTGTGTTTCATCTTTAGAGGCACTAATCCCTGCTTTCTTTGTGCACTTCAATAATTCTTTATTTCATTGCTTGCTGAAATATTCTGGAAATTATTCTAATATTTTTTTTCTTGTTAACTCGTTAATAGTAGAGTGCCTAACGCTGTAAAAGCCTTCTATAAATGATTTTTGTGGGCACCTTGGGGTTACAAGCTGAAATTTTCACAGAATGAAGGTTTTATTATATTAATTCAAAATCCGAAGGTAATAACAAATCAGAACGGGCAAAAGGGCAGTATACCTAAAAATCGAGATTATTATATGAACGTGTAGGATATTAATTTATGATTGTTTTCATATAAAATTCATCTACATTTTTGTACGAATTATATTTTTTATCATTGCTTGAAATATGCAGATTACATTGGCCCTTACGGCAAAATAAATAAAAAAATTGAAATATCTCCCTTCGAACCTGGGCAAAATCTGATTGAAATATACTCATTTTTGAATTCACCCCGCATTCTCTCCGAAATGAAGGCTCAAATCAAAAATATTTATTCTTGCAAAAAGTTTGCCCTAAGTATCTAGAATACATAGGTGCAAGAATACATTTTTTTCTTACATTACATTAAATGTAAAAAATGTAATTTTCTTCTAGCCGCGACCGTCCGATCTCGCGCTGCCCGAGTACTCTCGCATCTCACTTTTCTCCATAGCTCCCCCTCTCTCTCTCGCCTATTGTACAATACAATAGGTGCTTTTACAGCACTACGGGTTAGAATACTAATAATAATAATAGCTATTATTATTTGAATAAAGTTAATGAAAACATTTTCGATTATACTGAAATTTATTTTTTCTATACGCTGCTAGGTAATAAAGAAGTAGAAAAAAAAATCATATACTTAATGCAACTGCTATTAAAAAAAGACTATCTTTTATTCAGAATAGAAAAACTCAAAATGTAAAAATCTTTATAATAATAAAATCTATTTATCTTCAGTGTCCGTATCTTCTTCAGGAATAGACACAATGACTTCAATATTGCCTTCCAGTAATTTTTTTGCATGATCCTATGCAACCTATTTAATTTCTTCTATGTGTACAAGCTTTGCTTCCATACAATCTAATAAAAAATTATTTGATTAAGTTTTATTATGTACCGATTTAATCTAATAATTAGTTACCTTTTTTACATCCACAACAGTGGAATTTATTTATCCACTCTGCTTTTAATTAAAAAAGCAGTTAACGAACTTTTTATCTGAACGAGCACTCTCATATAACGAATTTCGAGTTCGCAACTATAGTGGGGGATTTACCAATATTGCGGACCAATTGACAACAAATTACTATCCTCTATAGTCACGAAGAAGCTGATACTAGGATTTTGTTGCATATACTCTCTGTTAAACATTATATGTATTATTTGACATGCATAGTGGACTCCAATGACCAGTGGCGTGTCGTGAGGTTTGTGGTAGGTGGGCGCAATAGTAATGGTCATATCCCAAGCGACCAAACCCCCCGGAGGGTCCGCCGGAGGGATATCCGTCGAAGGCGGAATGTTTTTGAGGTGCCACGCCCATTTTCTGCTCAGAAGCCGTTAAAATCGTAAGGCAAAATTCGTGGAGTTCCTTGTAAGCAAAATATTTATATTTGTATAAGAAAATAGGAAAAATTAATAAAAGGTTAGCCCTGCGTCAATGATGCAGGGGACTCGTCATCGATTCCATGATGTTTAATTTTTTTTATTTAAAAAAAAATATAATAAAATTTCGAGCCCGGCGAACGATGTTCTCTTTGTCCCCCCCCTCTCGACAGGCGTGGTTGACCTACCAAAAATTGCGTCGTTTTTTTTTTGTATTTTAAAAGAGATGTTTAAGGTGCGCCTATACAAAAAATATAGATAATAAAAAAATTAATAGTTGAATTAACTATTTAATCGTTAATTCCAGTAGGTATTAATTTTTTTTTAATATACATATTTATTTAATATATAAAACGAAAGCCGAAAAAAATTACAGGTTTTGAATAGAAGTTTACTTACCTTAAAATTGAATCTTAGATTGAATTTTTCAACGAAAAAACTGGATAGATAGGTCTTTTCTAATGTCATAAAAAAATCACTGCACTAAATAACTAGTCACTTTGTGCTTTGAGTCACTATCTCAGTACGAAAAAAAAAAGAGAACATAATATGTAGACAAAAACTAAACAAAACAAAATAAATTTATTTTTTTGAAACAGAAATCCGCTCTACGGTCTTTCATGGAAATGAATTTTTCTAGGACTTTATCGTCAAAATTATTTATTTCATGTACTAAATTTCGATTAATAGACATCATAGCTAAAGCATTTAGTCTATCATTCAGCATGGTATTTCGCAAAAACGTTTTTATGCGTTTAAGCGTTGAAAAAGTACGTTCCGCCTCTGCTGTGGTCATTGGAGTTGTCACGATAATTTTTAATATTTTTGATGGTTCGATAAATGTTTCATTAAGGTTGTTGTTATCCAAAATAAATGAAAGAAGATTCATTGCTCCGCCAATTTCTTTTAAATCTTCTCTCGAATATATTACCTGTAATTCAGTTCTTAATCTTGATTTGGCCAACATCGGATAAAATGAAGATACAACATTTAAAACTGTCACAGGAAACTTTTTTGAAAACTCTAAATATTTGTCCTTGTTAAAAAGGTAAGCCGCTTGTAAATGACCCCGATAAGAAAAACGTTCCTTCATTTGAGCTGTAATTGTATCACAAACTTCTTTGGCAATGACACTTCGAAAATTATCATCAGTTCGCATTCTCCTAGATGTAGGAAATTCGGATTCAACGATGTTTTGAATAGCATCAGTTTCATTTCTAATGTTAGAAATACTTTTTTCAAAAATTTGTAAGTCTTTTGCAATTGTACGCTGTTCTTATTTTTTAATTGAAGTTGATTGTACAGTATGTCAACCTGCGGCAAAATTCTGTGAAAATTGTTTAACCAAAATACAAATTCTGGATCTTCCAATGCTCTTCTTAGACCTGAAGCTTCATTTGACGTAACGCCTTTTTCACACCTATTTTCAATTTCTTCAAACACTCATATGCGCTTTTCGCGATTTTCGTGAACAAAATTAACTGTGCGAATATTATAATTCCATCTAGTAATCACCGCTCTTGGTAACCTTTTATTTATGATTTCTTGCAAAACATCACAACGATGAGATGAGTTTGAAAAAAAAACGGGTATTGCCGATAGGTTACTAAAAAACACGCGAACTTTTGCATTTTGTGACGCGGATTTCTGCATAATCAGGTTTAATTGGTGGGCATAACAATGAACGAAATGAGCATTGGGATATTTTGTTTTCATTTGAGCTTGAACACCTTTGTTTAAACCGCTCATAACATTTGCACCGTCATAGGTTTGTGCTATCAATTTATGAGGAGTTTTTAAAACTAGGGGATCAATTTCGTTTTCAAAACAAGTTTTTAACTCAGTAGCTGTTTCATCTTTAACCCTTATAAAACCCCAAAAATGTTCGCGGATAGATCCTTCATAAAAATATCTTAATATTAAAACCATTTGACAATAATTTGAGACATCAGTAGTTTCATCGCATTGAATTGATAAATAGTCAGCCTTTTCAATTTGCTTGCAAATTTCTTCCCTACACACCTGTAACATACTGTCTAGAATTTAATTTTGGATATTTGAGGTCCCCTTAAAAACGGTTGCCGTACGCAAGTGTTCTTTTAGTGTATTGTCAAGCTCTGCAGTAAAATTAATTAACTCTTTAAATATTCCTTGGTTCTCAGAGGATTCTCTTTCATCATGACCTCTAAGTGCTAAATCATTTTTTCAGGAAGATGATGTAGATCACTGATTCCTTTTCTTGCCCAGTTGGAGTCCATTCTAGAGTCGGGTTTATAAAACAGCAGACATGGGAAACAAAACAACAAATTTCTTATTTCACATCCACATATCCAGTTGTTCTTTTCGCAAATATCTCTTGAAAACCGACGCGTAAAAGACCTATTTTGGGCTTTTCGTTCGCTAGTTTGTGACAATTTTAAATCTGGCAAGGGTCTTCCCAGTTCTTTAAGTTTGACTTTATCGGCTAATGGCAGTCTATCAAAATTAATTTCATTGATATTATTTACGGTATTCATTATCACACGCGAAAATTCGCGAAATAAAAATATCCAAAGACAATACCAACACAAAAGTCAATAATATCAACCACACAGTACTCGTTAACCAGGATTTAAAAGTCAACAAAACGCCCCTTGCATCAACAGGGAAAATCTTGCCGCACCAAATTGGTGCCGTAATTGCCCTTATACGAGCCGATTATAACTGGGTCTCGTTCTACGGAAAACAAGCGAGTAAAACGACGCCGCTCGTAGCGGGCGGCCCAGCTGTATGATCCAATTTTCTCACGTGTCAACGAGGACGGAGAACTAGCGCGCGGATGGTTAGATATAGTTTTTTTAATTGAGATTTTAACTTAATATCACAATGTATTTATATTTTTATAATAAAGTATTATGTAATAAATGTTAGAAAAAATTAAATTGTGTGTTACGTTTACATTGTCTAGGAGGGGCGCGCGGCCACGCGGCCCTATAGAGCAACCGCCACTGCCAATGACACTGATGTACTTGTACTTCTGGTACATTTTAAAAATATATATTTCAAGAGAATTTGGGTAAACTCTGGAAGAGGAAATTTGGTGCAATATGTGGCCGTTCATAACATCAACCTAGAGGAAAAACTTGCCGGGTTGTCATACAACCAGCGAGTTTTCAGGATTAGGAAAAATAAAATGTTGAAAAGTTTATCTAAATTATTCCGATTATTTAGACGGTATTGGGGTCCAGGAATTTTCAGATGGCATGTTCAATATCATAGAGAAATTTATCATAAAATTATTTTCAACAAATCCAAACATTTCGTCTATTAATATTTTAAGGGCACTATTGGCCTCTTCATCGCTAATTGAAAAAACTAGGCCCTACAAAAAATAGCTTAAAATTTCACAGTCTGATAGCACATTATCAAACCAAGGTGTGCTTCAGTTCTTTAGAACCAAATCCCCTATTACCAGAGGTGACAGAATGCGGATGGAAATTTGAGGAGACAGGTGATATCCAAGTATTATCCCCAATTTTAACAACACTTGCAGCAATTCCTTCGGATGTAAAAGTATTTATTGCATGTGGATGTAAAAAAGGTAAATTATTATTAGATTAAATCGGTACATAATAAAACTTAATCAAATTATTTTTTATTAGATTGTATGGTAGCAAAGCTTGTACACGTAGAAGAAATTAAATATGTTGCATAGGATCATGCAAAAAAATTACTGGAAGGCAATATTGAAGTCATTATGTCTATTCCTGAAGAAGATACAGACACTGAAGATAAATAGATTTTGTTATTATAAAGATTTTTTTTACATTTTGAGTTTTTCTATTCTGAATAAAAGCTAGTCTCTTTTTTTAATAGCAGTTGCATTAAGTATATGATTTTTTTTCTACTTCTTTATTACCTAGCAGCGTATAGAAAAAATAAATTTCAGTATAATCGAAAATGTCTTCATTGACTTTATTCAAATAATAATAACTATTATTATTATTAGTATTCTAACCCGTAATGGTGTAAAAGCACTTATTTTATTGTACAATAGGCAAGAGAGAGAGAGACGGGGAGCTATGGCGAAAAGTGAGATGCGAGAGTACTCGGGCAGCGCGAGATCGGACGGTCGTGGCTATTTTGCCATTACCATTTGAGAAAAAAATGTATTCATGCACCTATGTATTCTAAATACTTGAAGGCAAATACTTAAAGCAAACTTTTTGCAAGAATAAAAAATTTTGATTTGAGCCTTCATTTCGGAGAGAATACGAGATGCATACAAAAATAAGTATATTTCAATCAGATTTTGCCCAGGTTCGAAGGGAGATATCTCAATTTTTTGATTTATTTTGCCGTAAGGGCCAATGTAATCTGCATATTTCATGCCATGATAAAAAATATAATTCGTACAAAAATGTAGATGAATTTTATATGAAAATATTCATAAATTAATATCCTACACGTTCATATAATAATCTCGATTTTTAGGTATACTGCCCTTTTGCCCGTTATGATTTTTTATTACCTTCGGATTTTGAATTAATATAATAAAACCTTCATTCTGTGGTAATTTCAGCTTGTAACCCCGAGGTGCCCACACAAGTCAAAATAAGTTATAAGTAGCACTCTACTATAATTTATCCAAACTAGCCCGCTTATCTATGTAGGTGTGTGGTAATTTAGTTAAATTGTTCGCCTGCAATAAGATTTTGACGTATTTTGACAAGCTCTTGTATGCTTCCGAACACGTCCAGTCCAGTAGAATAGACGTGTCGTGAATCAAATACGGTCCAATAACAATTAAATGCAAAACAAAATCGCCAGATCCACGGAAGTGCTGACTAGCTCTGCATGCTTCCGAACACGTCCAGTCTAGTAGAATAGAATAAGGACCAATAACAACTAAATGCACAAGAAAATCGACAGATCCACAGAAGAGCGTTAAAAATTGTTGACCATGAAAACAAAATTACCCAAACTTGTTTTGTAAATAAACATCTGTTCAAATGAAGTGCTCCTTTTTTTGAATATTCGGCAAATCAGAGCTATTTATAAATTTATTTCGAATACGGGCATGTCTAGGATTCCATAATGTACACAGAAATGTATAATATAGTTTTAAATACGTATAAACATTGCCGGGACGTATATAAGGCTACAATGGCTAGGAACTTTTTGGCTAAGGCCTAGATGATACTATTATTTGAATGCTCTCTGTAAACCTACGAACATAATGCATTTGCTGCAACAAAACATCAATAATTGTTTCATAATTTTCAAATTTAATTACACAATTTTTAACATAGCCTTAGTAGACGAATAGTTAGCCCATCCGTTCTTGACCTTCGAAAGAAATGCAAAGAAAAATTTGCAGTGACGCCAAAATAAAACTTAAAAAATTAAAAATAAATAAAAACTGCATTAAAACAGTGAATCTAATTATAATATGTTCGGCTAAATTTATTTAATCAAAACATAGGAATGTAGCAAAATCTATCGCAACATTAGTATATGTTTATTTAAACCCCACAACTGGGTAAGGGATCAAATGGATTAAATTCCAACCTTTGGATAAAACGAGGTTTAAAATATAAGATGTATTCAACTGAATTCGTGACATAACAGCGTTATAAAGGAAAAACTATCAATTTTAAATGTAGGTTTGTATAATTATACTCTTACAACCCTTCTGGCTAGGATTCGTCATTTTTAAAGGGTTTTAATATCTTGCTCCTCACACGGAAAAGTTCAAATACGGCTGGGCGCACTAAACCACGCCTCGTTTCTGAACCAGCTCACTGCACTTTACGCACCAAAAACTACATAGCGCTTTGACCCCTACAAGCCAGCTTGGGCCAATACATACCATACCAAACTAAGATTTACCTTTCCCCTATAAACGTTTATTGATTATGCCGTTTTCTGTCCCAACCAAAAAACGTATGAGCATCAACCATCGCGCGACCATCGGGTCAGGTTTCTAATTCAACATTCATTATATGATTCTGTTAAAGAACAAAGCTCGCTCACCGTCGATCACTCAGTCAGCTACTATGATCAAAATAGTCCCATAATTGTCAACAATTTTGAACTACCAAATAATATGTAAATTTTTTTAAGTCAGCACGATGGGTTATTTAGAACATAGCGACCTGAGAGCAAACAATTAACCCTTATTTCAAACAGATCAGCACTGTCGAGAGTGGCAGCGCGCCCAAACAAGCTACTCTTTCATTTGATCAGGATACACATAAGCTTATGCCGCGTGAGTAATTGCCCCATTTTAGCTGGTGAATGTTCCAGAGACGAGATACACATATATTTAGTATAATTTAATAAAATATTTTTCGCTATCTTTGTAATATACAGTCTACCGGAAGACCGATCTCGAATTAGAGTTTTATCCACAATACCGAAACAGAATGTTTGTACTCCATGGTTAGCGAAACGCACGACGCGCTGTTTCGATATTGTGAATAAGATAAAACTGTGTTGTAGTGCATTTTGCCGAAGATTCCAAAACCCCAACTTTCATAAAAAGCATGACGTAAAATATGCTCATTTGATAGTCGCTATTGCCTCGTACTTTTCCGCACACAAAGACGAGCGGTTCTAAAGGAATCCCAACCACATGGCGCTCTTAGCATAGATGCTGGGAGATAATCTTTCATTTGTATAATACTGTTGAATGCTGTAGCATAGAAAATGTATACATTTCCCTTGACAATTATACGAGGCTACTTACACTACTTTATTATCATTCAGAGTGCCATCTTTATCATTAAAACAAAAATAAATATAAACAACTAATGCGCTATTTAAAGTTATTAGACCTTAACGTAAGTAATTTCCGGAGCTTGAATACTGATTTCAAACCTCTCAAAAGATGAAAATTAAGATTATTCGAATATATAATATCTAAATGGAAAATATGTTTTTTAGTCGTCTTCCTCTTCTTCGGAAACATATTTTTTTATAGTTCTTTTTGGTCTGCCTCTCTTTCTCTTTTCTTTCGGTTCTTTTTCTTTTTTCTTCTTGGGCGCTGGCTCTGGTTCTTCTTCAGAGTCGTTTTTATTGTCCTCTTCTTCAGAGATGTTGTCGCCTTCTATCTTTGAACGCGCATTCGAGAACACCTTAAAAAAAGTATTTCAATTTGACATCATAGACTAAATAGACGTGATACGTCCCTGACGGACGAGATTGACTTTATAAATATTGCTAAGTGCATAATGAATATTTTTCCCTCTATCTGGATGATAAATTACGAGATTAATAACTCAACATTTCAACTCGATATTTAAATGCTGTTAGTACCCAAAACAGTAGACTTTGTAAATTAACAAGAGTTCTTTATTTTAACGATTAACTACAAAGAACGTAACAAATCACTATTTACAGTCTACTTAACAATACATCCGTTTTATATAGACCTAAGCCGTTACGTTTAGGTTCCCCAAAAAGTTATTCCATGTGAATAATTGGAATTAAAACCCTTATGATACTGCCTTCTTGAAAGCCAAACGAACAGTATCATAAGGGTTTTAATATCAATTATTCACATGGAATAACTTTTTGGGGAATCTAAACGTAATGGCTTACGTCTTACTGATTTATTGTTAAGTAGACTGTAAATAGTGATTTGTTATGTTCTTTATAGTTAATCGTTAAAATAAAGAACTCTTGTTAATTTACAAAGTCTACTGTTTTCGGTACTAACAGCTTATACTGAGCATTTAAATATCGAGTTGATATGTTGAGTTATTAATCTGGTAATTTCTCACCCATATTAAATGGTCCTTCGAGCCGGATATAGTTTATCGGTGGTGTTTTGAAGCCTTTGTTTCGTCGAAACGAAACTTGGGAGTACAAAAGGAGCCTTTGAGCACAACGGAACTTGGAATTTGCTTGTAACTTCAACGACGTATTGGAGTTCTACTGGGAGTAGAAGAAAGGTACTGGTACGACGGATTGTGGAGTTGAAGTAATTAAATGTAGTGTTAGTGCAGTGTTACCAAGGTTCTGAATTTAAGGTCAGATATATTTTTTATAAAATTTGATTTGTTTGTGTCCTTTATACTTTTTAAAAATGTTTGTGAATTTTGTCGGATTTAGGACAAGGTGGAAATTATAAAGCTTTATTCCATTAGCTAACGTTTCGGTTTTATTTTAAACCTTCTTCAGAGCTAGGCACTTTTTTCAAATACTAGTAAACAAACTTACCTCTGGAATTAATCTTGATGTTAAACATAAAAACATACTTTACAGTATTTGTCACATATAAAAAATTATTTCCATACATTTAATTAATCATACACTCACATAATATTTACAACAAACTAGCGAAAAATTGCTACAATTACGACGTGAACATACAGAGAACTGATTCCTTAAATTTACGCATCTATACCTACTATTTAGCGTTCGAGCACAAATATGTAAAACATACCATATGGGTGTTTACCACCATTTTTTTAAACAAATAGTTAATCCCAATGGCATGGGTGATTTCTATATGATTTGTGGTTAATTAGTTTTAAAATTTATTAATTAAATAATGATAGATAACACTTAGATTTTCAGTATCTGTTTTTTTATTGACCGTATTAAGCTTATTAATAAACAACATTTCAGAAAAAAGACTTTTTAGAATAGTTAATTTCTCTATCTAACACCGTAATATTTTTAAAATCGAACGAATGATTTTGTTAAAAATGATGAGAGGGTAAAGCAGTCCTTTGAGGCTTTGCCCTATGTATATTTTTGCAAGAGTTTTCATGTTGTTTAATTCTTGTCTTTAAATGTTGTTTAGTTTGTCCCACGTATACCATACCACAATCTTTACAGTCAACTTGATACACAATATTTGAAATATGCTCCTCACTTACTTTGTCTTTCATCAGATTAAATAAATTATTAAGCTTCTTACTATGATAGAAAACTGTATTTAAATTTAGGTGGTTAAGAAGTCTTTTTAAACCTTCCGATAAACCATTTATATATGGAATTTTGACATATTTAATAATATCATTATTTAAAATGCCTCGATTTTGAACTATTCGGAGTAAATTTGGTCCTTCAGTATTCAAAAGTAAGTTACATATTTTAAGAGGATAGCCATTTCGTTGTAATTTATTTTTAAATTCATTTTAAATTTTCTGAAATAAAATTTTGATGACTTAATTTGATAATTTTATTATTCATTTCTTTCAAAATTGATATTTTTTGTTTTAAAGGATGTTGAGAACTAAAATTCACTATTCTTTTAGAGCTTATAGCTTTTTCATAATAGTTGGATATGATTTTTTGATCTAGGGTTCTGATTACCAAAGTGTCCAAAAATGGTATTTGATTATTAATTTCTTTTTCCAGAGTAAATTGAATCTTTGGATGTGCACCATTAAAGACAGATAGAATATTATCGATTTGATTTTTAGGCACAGCTAAAATTGTGTCATCAACATAGATATAAAGAAAAGGTATTTCAAAGGGCAAAACGCTTTAAACTGCTCTAATGATCTCCTCCATAACTATATTTGCCAAAATTGGGCTTGCTGGGTTGCCCATAGCTGTACCTTCTTTTTGCTTATAATATTTGTTTTCATATTTAAAATAACTGCTATCAAACAAAAAGTCAATAATCTTTAGAATTAAATCAAGAGTTCAGTAAACCCACTAAGATACTCCCAGTTTTCGTAAATTGAAAAAATAACTAATTCTCTTGGTATGTTTGTAAATAAGCTCACTACATCCAAGCTTATCAACACATAATCAGGTGGCAATGAAACCTTAGAAATTTTCCCCACAAGTTCATAGGAATTCCTAATGGTATGTTGAAAAGTTGGTGTCAAATGAGACAAAATGTCAGTAAGGAAACTAGACATTTCATATGATGGGGATTGTACACATGGAACAACTGGTCGAATTTTGTAATTTTTGTGAATTTTTATCAAACCATAAATTCTCGGCGGTATACAATTATAACATTTTAATTTTTTAAGCTTATACTCATCAATTATGTTATTTTGCTTTAACTCATCAACCAACAAATAATTTTTTCTTTGAAATGTAAATGTAGGATCAGCTTTTAACACCTCATAAGTTTCGTTATTGTTGACCAACTCATACATTTTAGTTTTATACTCCTCCTTCTTCATAGCAACCGTTATGTTACCCTTATCTAATCTTGTTATAAAAATTTTTTTCATTTTCTTTTAAAAAACGTTTTGTTTTATCATAACAATCTATTAGAGTTTTAGACTTACAGCTATAACTTAATAATTTATTTAATCTGATGAAAGACAAAGTAAGTGTTGGGGAAACACCCCAACACGTGTAGAAACTATCGTTTTTCACCGTATAGTTTGGTGATAACACCCTGTATGTATGTAGAATGAATGAGCCATAATTAAACTCAAAATAGATTTATTTCACCCCGGGTACAACCTAATTTGTGCATTTAAATTAGCATATGCCAGTTCTTCTAAACCAACCCTAGTTCGAACCTGTAAACCAAGTACTGTCAGTATAACAGATTACAATTCAGCAACTCTTCACTCGTAAAGGAAAACGTTTATAATCGTTTTAAAGTCAATGTATTTTTGTCTCCGTCAGTCTTGTGAACAATCAGTCTGCCAAATAAAGAAAGAAAACAGCTTCTACCCTTGTAATCTCAAATGAATTCGATATGTGTTACCGCCCACTTTTATTATGTAGTTTAGGCGACTAGCTGAAAGAAAGAAATTAATCAAGTCAGTGCGTATCAAACACTCATCCGCGTACGATCTGTAGTCACAGCTCTCCTAGTTTCCGCGCCAAAAACATCTAGCCATGTCCTAGCTCTGTTTGAGGCAATTAATTAGTTTGAAAGTGTCTTACATCCACTAAAATGTACTAGATCAGTCCAGTCTGCTCTCTAGCCTCGCAGTTCAGTTAAGACGTTCGCTCGAATAGCAGTAAAATGTGCTGTTCTCCGCTGGCCAAAGGTCAAATTCCTTTTTGGGCCAATTTTTCTCCTTTTGTATGCACAAATATTAGCGAATATTTAGTGCACCTCAGTTATCTTTGTCCAAGGTAGGACAAAGACCTCCTTTTGGGCGATTATCCCAAGATTTCAAGGCAAGAAACGAATTAGCGTCTCTTTCCCTCTTTTGTTGAAGAGAATCCATAAAATGGCGGCATCGAATTGTTAGCTCAAGTGGTCCCTGTACTGGACAAGTTAATTCAAGGATTCAAAGTGGAATCCCTAGCTGATTACATTGAAGTAAAACATTGGAGATTAAGGTATTCTGTACGAAAGAAAGGTGCTAGATTGAAAGCATAAAAGTTAAGTTCATTAAAAGTCAGAAAGGACAAATATATTTCAGTTTAAATTGCATAAACAAGACTGTTTTAGTCTTTAGTTAATAATTAAGAAACCTTTTGTAATTTTAGTTTTATACTTGAACGAATGATGAGTGATTGAAAGTTTTAGTCTAAGAATTGTACATATATATTTTCTATTTAACATAGAAAACACTGTTTATTTATCTCCATTATATTTAAATGCAATTTACACCTGCATTATTAAATTATATCAATACCGAATACATGTTTCAATTTATCTCACCACCCTATATTATACTGTCCATTAAAAGTGGTTAATTAAGATATCACACCCGTCTTTATGGTATTAAACAATAATAAAAGCACTTGTTTATCCCGACCAGTAAGTGAGGAGCATATTTCAAATATTGTGTATAAGGTTGACTGTAAAGATTGTGGTATGATATACGTGGGACAAACTAAACAACATTTAAAGACAAGAATTAAACAACATAAAAACTCTTGCAAAAATATACATAGAGCAAAGCCTAAAAGGACTGCTTTAGCCTCTCATCATTTTGAACAAAATCACTCGTTCGATTTTAAAAATATTACGGTGTTAGATAGAGAAATTAATTATTCTAAAAGGTCTTTTTCTGAAATGTTGTTTATTAATAAGCTTAATACGGTCAATAAAAAAACAGATACTGAAAATCAAAGTGTTATCTATCGTTATTTAATTAATAAATTTATTAAAACTAATTAACCACAAATCACATAGAAATCACCCATGCCATTAGGATTAACTATTTGTTTAAAAATGGTATGTTTTAAATATTTCTGCTCGAACGCTAAATAGTAGGTATAGATGCGTAAATTTAAGGAATCAGTTCTCTGTATGTTCACGTCGTAATTGTAGCAATTTTTCGCTAGTTTGTTGTTGTAAATATTATGTGGGTGTATGATTAATTAAATGTATGGAAAGAATTTTTTATATGTGACAAATATTGTAAAGTATGTTTTTTATGTTTAACATCAAGATTAATTCCAGAGGTAAGTTTGTTTACTAGTATTTGAAAAAAGTGCCTCATTATTATTTTTTCCTTTTTGTAAAATTGTAGCTCTGAAGGTTTAAAATAAAACCGAAAAGTTAGCTAATGGAATAAAGCTTTTTAATTTCCACCTTGTCCTAAATCCGACAAAATTCACAAAAATATTTTTTATATTTTTAAACAATTTATATGGAACATTTATTTGGACAATTTTTAAAGTTCCAAAAACAGAGTTTCATCCACAATACCGAAACAGAATTTTTGCACTCGACGCGCGTTTCGCTAACCATGTTAGCATGATCAGGAGATGATTAAAACTGAGTTTTAATCATCTCCTGAT
>MU190679.1:6706-40939 GCA_016904865.1 Pissodes strobi | reverse complement strand
ACCAAGTCGATATTCCTCCCCAAAATAACCTTTATAAATAAGAGAATTTTCACCCGTAACAGTCACCCCCTTTCCTAAAAAAAAATTACAAAGTAATTTTTCATCACCTTATACGTCCTCTGGGTCAAAATATGGTTTAAGGTCCTAAACATGCCAATTACCCTTCGATTTTCCATCCGAATCCTCCAATTCGTAACCACAATAACCCAGTTTTCTAATTACTCTAAATGGTCCTTCGAACTTTCCAGCTAACTTTGCAGTAAAATAATTTCCAGCATCAGACAAAGCAAATTTTCTTTTCCAAACCAAATCTCCTATCTGAAAACTAACATCCCTGCGTCTAAGATTATACTGGTTTCTTGACCTTTGATGAGCCTTCTCTAATTTTAAATTTACAAATTCCCTCAATTTAGCTTAAGATTTTATTCTCTTAATTAAATTATCATTTTTCCCTAAAGTTGGTGAATTATCCAAATCTTTTAACTTTATTATATTCACTAGCATGAAGTACCATTTCCCTACCAAAATTGATGAAATATGGAGTTCGCCCAGTTACTTCACGAACTGCTGTGTTAACTGCACAAGCTAATGCGGACAAATTCTCATCCCAAACTCTCTGATTATCAGAAACAAATGAAGAAAGCATATTTTTTAAAGCCCGATTAACCCTTTCTGTATTATTTAGTGACGAATGATAATTCGGATTATATACATTTTTTACCCCGTATTTCTTTGTTGAACTCTGAAATTCACGACTTTTAAACTGCACACCATTATCACAACGAATCACTTTTGGAACTCCATGTACTAAGAATATCCGGTCCTCCAACAAACTCACTATTTTATTTGCAGTCGCATTTCTTACCGGAAAAAAGTAATTAAATTTACTAAAGATATCTGTCACCACAAAAATATGCATATTCCCTTTCTGACTTTTGGGCAATGGCCCAAATAGGTCCATACTTATTACTTGCCAACAAAAATTTGGTATCAAATTCTCTCTCATTAAACCACCCGGTAATTTCTGTTCTGGTTTAACCCTCTGACAAATAACACAATGTTTCACAAATTTTGCAATGCAAGCGACAAATCTTTAAATAAGTTTTATGAACTCCTAAATGTCCACCAAATGTTGAATTATGATAAGTTTCGATTACCTCACTCCTCTTCTCTTTTGGAATAACCAATTTCCAGTAATCTGTATCGTCACGCAAAATTGGAAAATCTAATTTTAATATACTTATAAATCTTATTATTTATTACTCTCTAACGGGTGTAATTCAACGGGTTACTTAAAATACTTTGTTTAAACTTAATATACCATTTATCCTGAATTTGTTGTAAATCTATATTGTATGCCAAAAGTGAATCGCAAGAAACAGGAACACTGCGACTCAAAGTATCAGCTACCACATGATCTCTTCTATGAATATCTTTATAATCAAATTCCCTAGCTATGGGTAAGTGACCAAGTCTACCTTGAGGATTTTTCAAATTATCTACCCACTGAAGACTATAATGATCACAAACAACCGAAAACTTCGCTCCTTCCAAATAACATCTTAATTTTTCAAATTACAGCTAATAATTCCCTTTCTGTTGCTGAGTAAACTCTTTCCTGTCGAGTTAAACTACGCGAAATGTAACAAATCACATGTTCTCTTCCATCATAAACCTGATAAAGGACTGCTCCAACTCCATAGTTACTTGCATCTGTCTGAAGGATAAAATCGTATTCAAAATTTGGGCATGTTAAAATTGGTGCTTAAACTAAAACATTTTTAATCTTTTGAAAAGACTCATCACATTTACTATCCCAATTAAATTTAGCTCCAGCTAATTTAGTAAAAGGTGATATTAGCTCAGAAAAAGAAGCTACAAAACGTCTATACCAAGATAACATCCCTATAAATCTACGAATTTCAGTTACCGTTTTAGGAGTGGGTATACTAGTGATAGCTTCTATTTTGTTGGGAATTTCCATGGCGATTAACTACATAACCTAAATATTTCAACTCCGCTCGGCAAAATTTACTTACGGGTGAAAATTCTCTTATTTATAAAGGTTAATTGGGGAGGAATATCGACTTGGTCGACCATCTCTATTGTCTTTTCTCGATAAGTTCGTACCTGTCTAGGGTTTCTGACAGGTAGTATTTTAATTGACATTTGAGAATTTTTAGTTGAATGTCAGCTGATAGTGATTGACGTGTTTACAGATTTGTTTCCCATATTTTGATCCAGTAGGAGGAGAGGAAACAGAAGAAAAACTGTTGTTATTGATTTTGGAAGGCTTTTGTTTAATCATTAGCCAAAGCAGTTCCCTTGGGTAGAGAGGTAGTCCTCGAGGAGTGTCCGTATTTTGTAGGTACATGAAGTAGACTGGAACTGGAAGTCGATTAGGGCTCCGGAGGAAAGGTCAGTTGCATGGGAATTAAGTCTTAGCAACCGCCGTAATAGCAATATAGACCGTTGTCCTTCTCAAGATACCCAAGAAGTTTTGGCAAACCCCTAGTTATGGGTAAGTGATTTCAAATTGTTCGAATGTAGAATTTCACGTAGATATTTGTTGTCGAGTTTGGCATTTTTGTAAATTTCGTGTTATGTTGTTGTTATGGTTTAATTTATGCTTCTGGGGTTTTTGGAGCTGGTTTTTTTAAGCTAGTTTTTGGAAATGGTTTTAGTAGCTGTATTCTACGGTGGAGTTCCGGTAGCGCTTTGTTGCGGGGTTTTATGACTATTTCCCTATACATCAGGAAGAGCCAATTTTACCCAGAATCTGGTTAATCGGCACTGTTTTGACGTACAGAGAAAAATGATGGCCAATTCTCGGATATAACCTCGGGAGTCTGACGCTGTTTCTCGAGATAAGTCTAATTCTATATTTATATTACTATACTTGGCCAGTACTATTGTGCCAGGAATATTTAATATTTTGCATAGACTTTTAAATTTTGCACAGAATCTAGTACTCGATCATTTTTCGAAAACGGTTGATTAATTTTTTTAGTAAGTAATAGCATACAGCATAATCTATTGAAGTATACATATTTAAATACCTTTTTGTGTAGTGTTGCAACGCTAGCTTAGAAACTTTACTTACTTCTTACGGGTGCTAGATTTATGAACTATCTCTAGTACATTTTATATCCGAGGAAGTTAATTCATTTTATTATCTTTTACTTTAATTTTGGCTTTGACAATAGAATATAACATTGTTTCCTTTTTGAGGAATACGTGCTCTTGTTGAAACTTGCAACTTGGGTTTTTGGAATGGCTATACTAACCGAGTTAAATTAACTTAGTATAGTCAATGTGATAAATTCAGTATTTCTATCACCGTCTAGGTTGCAGGTTGCAGCAAAGCGTTTCGAAGAAGTGAACTTTCAAAACTTTATAACCTTTCATTTGATACCTTCAAATATTTTACATCAAACTGTCAAGGTTGACTAGGGGGTGTGTCTAGTCAGTCAGTAGACCGGGTCATTTCGAAATTTCACTACGGGGTAGCTGGCTACTTTCTATACAGGGGAAACTACTTAATAGGCTAGAGGAGCTTGCTATATTTTACTATTCAAAATAAAGTATTGACCTCAAATGCTTGGTATTATTTAGGGTGTATGTGAGTATGTAGATGTTGAATGGTGACTAAGCAGATAGCGTAGTCTTCGACAGGTAATTGTTTACATATTTCGACATTAGAATTTGAACTTAGTTTCTTTTTATTTCCAAGTTTTTTTTCTGTGTCCGTTTAACATCGATAGGGCTTGCCAACAAAAGTAAACTTGGTGGCGTCCAACCCCGACTTGGACTACAACTTATTTTGATACTTATTTAGTTACAACATTACGGAACTTGATATTGGGAAAAGATAGTTCGAACCAACCCTCCCTGAGACGAGCTAAGCCTGGTTCTCGATTGCAGACGGTGCTGCCTGAGCCATTACGAGGACTGGTGACGTCCGGATTACATGGTAGACATCTGATCGCAGTTCAATTTTTCTTGGTAAATATTAACTTGTTTGTAAACCGTCGTTCAGCGCCATTTGCAAAGTAGTTTTATCTTAGAATCCAACGTAATAAATTGGCATCCAACGCCAATAGTATTAGGATTAGAATAGCACAAAATAAATTGGCGCCCAACGAATCTATTCGACCGACAATGACATGTTCTCGTAATTTTAGTCATGGACTGTGACCCATTAACAGTCGAAACCGGTTCTCTTTAAATAAATGAATTTGTAGAGATAAGATTTTTTATTTAAAATTACTTTATTATTAAATTACTTTCTCTAATTCTGAAACGAACTTGAACGTTGAAAATTTTCTGCTAAAATAAAAGTGTACAATGTAGTTAATATATTTCACGATTTAACGACTGACTCAATTTTAGAGGCAAGTCTTAATCAGCTGATAAATTTGTAGAAGGTTTTCTTATAACGGAGTTTGTACGCCGTTCTCAAAAGGCTTAAAGTCTTAAGAGCTTATCTTATTAGGTACGTGAAAGTTATTTAAAGCAACGGAAAACCTTTTCATTCTAGCATTAAGTAACACTCGAAATCTCGGCATGAATTTTCATTTTCGACACGTTAAAGATAACGAAGAATCAAAAAAAGGTTTAATATTAAATGTTTTGTGAAACGTTTGATTTTAAATTTATGATAGAGTTTGTATAAAATGTCCGCTTCTATTTCCTGTAATGTTATCGAACAATTTCCATAATTTACAGAAGAGAAGGTATGTGCTCGAGTTCTCCCCTAGAAGCTCAGTTTACCTACATAATTGTCACATTCTACATTAGGTTAACGGAGCACAGTCTAAAATCAAATTCATAAATTAATGCCGCCATTGTTGTCTCTATAGAATCTGGTACGCATTCCACTTAGTTAGTATGATAATCAGTTCAAAGCAAACACTGAAGAGAAAATCACTCGGTTCATTCCAGTGTCGGAAAATTAGAACATAATGGAAACTATGAACTATATCTATGGCTTATTTATTTTCTGGCATAATATAACTCCCTCAGCTTTAAGGGGCTGTGATGCAATTATTGTATTTTAAATAAACATAAATAAATCTAGAAACCGTTACGTTTGGCGAAAAGTGTAGAACTGTCATATTTTATTATTTATTAATTCAGGTGATGGTATCCATCGTTTAAAGAGTCAGGAGGAGCTCCGAAAATTTTCTAGCGAAAGAATTAGGCAAGTCCGAGTTCGACAAAAATCAACCATCAGGGATTTTCGGTGATGAGACGACCGAATCTGGACATTAGAAAGTCGAGGCCCCTAGGGGCGAGGCTGTGCGAAAGAATAATAGGCGATTTGACGTCCGAAAGGGTTGACGTTCGGCATGGATGTTCGGTGGGCGCCCCCTTAAATCGTTAAAAATATTTTGGAACCTAGGGGCTCCATTTAGCGGCCGATATTTTGCGATGTCCAAAATCATAGTTTTGTGAATTTTGTTCGGCGGCCGGTCCTATACACGCAAAAAAAACATTTTTGGGACCTAGGGGCTCATTTAGAGGCCGAGAGGACTTGACCCCCGAATGGGTTCAAATTCGGGGTAGAGGGGTTTCCGACGATGCCGAGTGCGAATGCGGGAACCTACCGCGAATAGGTTCCGCGATAGGAGCCGGACGAGGTCGAATTTTGGTGATGGGCTAACGAGACCCTCCAAAGAGCACCCTCACGCATTTGACTTAAAAAAAGTATTTTGCGTGATTTTCGATCCGACAAACCCATTTCCCGTAATCGGGCCCCATCCATTTCGAAAACGGAAAATCGCCATTTTGGACGACGTGTAGGATTTTTAAAAATTTATTTTTTACGTTAATGACATGTAAATGGACCCCTTTAATCAATTCCGTCATGAAAACGGGAAAAATCGAAAATTTCAGGGGTATGGCTTAAAAAAATCGAGATTTTCAGAAAATCGGCTATAATGCGAAAACGGTAACAGTTAGAAGTAAACTTTAAATAGGAAAAATATGGGTCTCGTCGGGTACTATAATGTGTCGTATCCAGTTTGATTGTACGACGTTTCGTTTTTTTTAAATTGACCAAACGTGATTTTCATATTTTCGCCTTTTTCTCGGTAACGAAAAGACGTATCTTAAATCGGTTTGCGCCAGTATTTGCGTCATTTTAAGGTCCATCGAAAAGTTGCTATACAGTTTTTCGATAGGAGTTCAAATAAGGTAGGTATTCGATAAAATGTAAAGTTCGTCTGAAAATTTTCATTTTTCTGGGAGCTGAAATTCTTTGTATAGGGGAACGTGAGCTCGGAATAGAACTCGTCTTAAGGCAAGTTCGAGTTCGACGAAAATCAGCCGTCGGGAGTTTTCGGTGATGAGACGATCGAATCTGGGCCGTAGAGAGTCGAGTCCCCTAAGGGGCGAGGCTGTGCGAAAGAGAAAAGGCGATTTGGCGCCCGAAAGGGTTGACGTTCGGCAGGGATGTTCGGCGTTAAAAATATTTTGGGCCCTAGGGGCTCCATTTTGGGGCCGATATTTTGCGACGTCCAAAATCATAGTTAGATTTGTTTGGGTTAAGGGCGGGTTAAGTTTCGGTTAATTTGGGATAGTTTGAGTTAGTTTGAGTTAATTTGGGTTAGTTTGGGTTAGCTTGGGTCAGTTTGGGTTAATTTGGGTAAGTTTGGGTTAGTTTGGGTAGCGCGCTCGTCTTAATGCGCTTGTTTGGCTAGTTAAAGTTAGCTTCGATTATTTTTGCTTAATCGGGAATACGCGCGCTTGTCTTTACTTTGATTAATTACGCTTAGTTTGGTTACGGTCAGTTTGGGTTAGTTTGCGTTAGTTTGGGCTAGTTTGGGTTAGTTTGGGTTCCTGGTACCGCAGCCATCTTCTGCGGGAGTTGAGCTACCTGCCAGGCGCGTCCCCGGGTAGCGGATAGGGGAAGGTCATGGTGTCTCGGCACCATGGTTCGAGAAGACATACGCGGGTCCTTTCGGGTATAAATTCCGGATCGGGCCTATCGAATAAGTCTCCGCGGACCAGCTCACTTAGGGGCTCATGTCTTATGAGCACGGGAAGTGGCAATCCCGAGGACCCCTAGCTAAGTTGGTCTCTTCCTTCAACTTGTCTTAGAGACGGACTTTCTCTTTAATCTATCCTATCGATCGCACTGGATCAACTCTTGTCTCTTCCGACCCTAACGCTATTAGGTTTTCAAGGGCTAGGGGCCTTTCTTTTCCATCTATCTCACACTTATACTTACAATATTGCTATGAAATGGACAAGGAAACGGAACAAACGATTACCGAACAGGGGAGGGATACCCCAGTTCCGGTCGGGTGTGTAGGTGGACGTACAGCACCACCCCAGTATTCCGGGATGGTTCGCGGATGACAATAGGGGTGCGGCCATAAAGATTTGCAATAAACAAGTCAAATATCAAGACTACGGGAAGAGGCAAGAGTTCGTATGGATGTAACTGAGGAACTTCGCGGTCTTTAGCATGTCACCCAACAAAACGATAGAGGAATTTAAGGTATCCCTTGACACACTGGGAACGGTCCTGGACGGCCTCGGGAAGGAAGCGGTGATTATGGGCGACTTTAACGCTAGTGCACCCGAGTGGGGGATGGAACAGACAAACCAAAGAGGTCGTGTCTTACTGGAGTGGATGGCCACGAGAGATCTAATGATAAGCAATAGAGGAAACACGCCAACGTTCCAAAACGAAAAGGGTTCATCGATAGTAGATCTCACACTATTCGGTGGCGACATTGGCGGGAAGGTTCGAAACTGGAGAGTGTTAGATAAAGAATCACTGACCGACCACCGGTACATAATATTTGATCTCACGGAGCAGAAAATGGAAAATAACGGAGATAAAGTGTTAGGTTGGAACACAGAAAAGATCGATAAAGACAAGCTTAAAATAGGAGGTGATAAAACATCAAATCAAGTACCGGAAACAGCCGAGCAACTATTACTGCCGAGCAACTGAAACAGATCTGTGATGCCTCAATGCCACTTAAAAAAATATCTTACAGCAAGAGACCGGTATACTGGTGGACACAAGAGATCTCGGAGCTCAGACGAGCTTGCCTGCACTCCAGACGTACTACCACAAGGAATAACAAGAGGGAACATACCAGAAACGAACAAGACAAACAGAGGTATAACAAAGACAAGAAAGCTCTACGGGACGCCATTAAAATATCAAAGAAGGAATGCTGGAATAAACTCTGCAAAGAAATCGACGATAACATATGGGGCGAAGAATACAGAATCGCTACGGGGCGCTTGAGGCTTGTGGCGCGCCGCTCCCTTACCATTGAACAGACGATAACAACTGCGAATAAGCTATTTCCCCGCAGATCGCGGGTGGCCTGGGAGGAGTTGAATGTCGCACGAGACGAAATCCCTGAAGTTAATATCGAAGAGATCAAGAAAGCCGCTCAAAAACTAAAGATAAAAAAAGCACCTGGTCCAGACTACATACCAGTGGAAATAATCAAATACATGGTGGAGTACAACCCTCGATTCAATAATCTGATGACGTCTGCGGAATTCCCGATATCCTGGAAAAGTGCCAAACTGGTATTGATTGAAAAACCCAGGAGGGAACGGAAGGAAGAAACTAAATACAGACCGCTCTGCTTGCTGAAGACTGCGAGCAAACTCTTTGAACACGTTATACTGGAAAGACTCAAGGATTACTTGAGACTTACCGAAACGCTGTCATCTAAGCAGTACGGATTCCGGAGTGGGCGATCAACCGTCCAGGCGGTGAAGGAAGCAATGAAACCAGTAAGGAGAGCTATTTATAAAAGAAGTCACAAGACAGCTTGTTTGGCTATAGGCATATTTGTTACATTAGACATAATGAATGCATTCAACTCCGCGCCATGGCCCGAAATAATATCCGAAATTAAAAAGAGAGCTGCCGCCCCATATTTAACGAAGATAATCCAAAGCTACTTCACGGACAGGACGATCACTCTGGAGGCCGAAAACAAAGTACTTTCCGTGGATATAACGTGGAGTCCCACAGGGCTCAATTCTCGGACCCACATTGTGGAACATTCTATACGATGGACTCTTGAAGCTACCCCTGCCGAAGAACACAATGCTTACCGGATACGCCGACGATGTGGCCGTAACTATACTGGGAAAGAGTATAGAGAAAATTCAAGAAAAACTAGATACAACCATGAATTCGATTCAAGCATGGCTTAGACCCAAGCACCTACAACTCGCAAAGGAAAAAACGGAGATAGTTGTACTAACATCGAGAAAACGGGTCCCCCAAACAACGTTCACTATAAATGCCGAAACTATCACACCAAAGAAAGAATTGGAATATCTCGGAGTTTGGTTAGACAATAAACTCACGTTCAAAAGCCACATAAGAAAAACAGCTGCCAGGGCTGGGGAAACAATGGCAAATCTTGGTAGACTAATGCCAAACGTGGGAGGCCCGAAGGCGAGCAAAAGGAGGCTACTCTGCTCGGTAATGCAGTCTATTTTATTATATGCTGCTCCGGTATGGGGCGAGGCAATTAAGACCGCAAAAAACCGGAAAATATATGAACAGGCACATCGACAGGCGGCGATCAGGAGAACATGTGCTTACCGCACCGTCTCTACGGAGGCCTTGCAGGTGATAGCCGGACTGCCACCTCTGGATCTCGTCGTAAGGGAGAGGATCGACATATTTGAGTCGCCGGCTTTGGAAAAGACCAAAACCCGTAGAGAATCGAGAGAGAATTTCGCTAAATGAGCAATGGTAATGCCAAGAACGGAAGATGGACATATAGATTAATACCAAACATCGGTTTATAGATAGATAGGAAGCATGGGGAGACTAACTATTTCCTTACGCAGATGATCACGGGGCATGGATCGTTCAGAGAATATACTAGCCAGATAAATAAGAGCCCAGATGACGAGTGCCTGTACTGCGGCGAAAAAGACTCTGCCGAACACACGATATTCGCATGCAAAAACTGGACAGATCAAAGAACAATATGCAATGAAAGTCTGAACACCACGCTTACCCCAGACAATATTATTCAGCAAATGATAGCCAGTGACGACAACTGGAAAAAAATAAATAATATGGTTGAGGATATTATGAGGGA
Organism: Pissodes strobi; assembly: GCA_016904865.1. Classification (NCBI taxonomy): domain Eukaryota; kingdom Metazoa; phylum Arthropoda; class Insecta; order Coleoptera; family Curculionidae; genus Pissodes; species Pissodes strobi. The sequence goes on along the minus strand of MU190679.1, from coordinate 30,830 downwards.
AAAGATTAGTATGGAGATAAAGACGGAAAAAACGGGGAATACTAGATTGAGATCAAGCATGGTAACTGAAGATGTAAAGATTTACTGTAACTGTCTTTCTGAGCACAAACTTTTTTCGTTTAAAATAAATTATAAATCTAAAATATATAAACCTAAAGTTAATCATCAAATTAAATGGATAAAATATAAAAAATTTGTATATAAGTTTAGTCAAAATAGTAGGCAGGTTAATGTATCTTCATTTCGAGAGTTGAGTGAACTAATCCGGGTAACTAAAAAGGAGTCACAGAACATAAAAACTGTAAAAATTAAAGAAAATAATACCTGGATTAATAGTGAAATTCTTGACATGATGAAGCAGAGAGATGATGCGTATAAATAAAAAGTAAAAAATCCGGGTAATTTATTGTATAATGATGAGTTTCGAAACATTAAAAATAAAGTTAACAATACAATTAAAACATTAAAAAATTATTATTTTAGTAAAGAATGGGATCGCGCAGGTACTGATCGAAAGAAGCAGTGGAAATTTATCAACAGTTTTTTTGGTAATGGGTCATCACTCAGGTGGATTCTTTAAATGTAAATGGTAAAATTATTAAAGAACAGAAAGATATAGTCAATAACTTGAATTTACATTTTTCACAGGTTGGTGAGAGTATTGTCAGGGAGTTAAACAATGAAATACAAATTTTAGGTGATGACACACGTTTTGATGAAATTAGTTGCAATGGCACTCTGATTAATATTGCACCAACCAACCCAAACGAGGTCTGTGAAATTTTTTTGGAGCTAAAACGTAACTCTTCGCCAGGTGAAGATGATGTGACAGTATTGGATTTAATTAATTTAAAGATCATATTACGGGTATTATCTCGAATTTGATTAATAACGTTCTTACTACTGGCGTGTTTCCTCAAGAATTTAAAAAAAATAAAATCACTCCAATTTTTAAATCTGGTAAAAAATAGCAAACGAACAACTGCCGACCTATTACCGTTATAAACACTTTGTCAAAAGTCTTGGAAAAGGTTATTAAAAAAAGGTCTTTTATTTGTGAACAGTCATTGCTTGATCAGTATCAGTATGGATTTATCAAAAATAGTAGCACTCTCGCTGCGACTATGGATTTTATTAGCACCATTTCAAGAGCATTGGATGGGGGAAAGATAGTGGTTGTAGTTTTTATTGATTTGAAGAAGGCTTTTGACGTGGTTAGTCATGATTTATTGTTAAGGAAATTGAAAAAATTAGGTCTGGGGCCACTATTTTTGAAACTCATAGAAACATAATATTTAATGGATAGAAGGCAGTATGTTAGCTTGGGTTGTGTTAGCAGTGAATTATTAACAAGTAACTATGGTGTGCCTCAGGGTTCGGTACTCGGACCACTGTTGTATGCTTTATATGTGTTGAGCCTAAAATCTGCTCAATTAAGGGCACGATATTTTACATTCGCTGATGATACTGCCCAAGTATATATAGGCGATAATGAACAAGAGCTGGTAGACATTATTAATAATGATTTGAGCTTGTATTATAAGTGGTTAATTTTTAATAGATTAAAAATAAATATTGAAAAAACCAAATATATGTTGTTCAAGCAGAAAAATAAATGTGTAAATAATATAGATATTGAAATAAATAACGTTAATTTAGAAAATGCATCATGTGTAAAATACCTTGGTTTAGTAATAGATGAATCACTTAACTGGCAAATGCTTATAAATAAAATAACACAAAAAATGTATTCACTTATACCCTGTATATATAAAAGTAGAACTTATTTAACCCAGAAAACAAAAATGAATGTCTATAATGCTTTTTTTGTGTCACATCTAAGATATCTTTTGCCTATATGGGGTACATGTTGTAAAACAAGATTTAGTCATGTTCAGGTAGCACAAAATAAGGTGCTCAAAATAATGTTTAACTATGACATAGCTACTCACACAGGAACATTGTATAGTGATCTAGGCATTCTAAATTTAGAAAAACTGTTACTTCTTGAACAATGTAAATTAATTTATAAAATTCTAAACCAACAATTAAAATGTAATTCGACTATAATGTTTTAAAATTAAGTTCACAACTACAATACCAGAGCTCAATCTAATTTGTATATAGTATATAGTAGAACTAACATAGGAATGCACAGCCCAATTGATTGTGCATCAAGGGCATTTAATTAGCTACCTAGTAAGTTAAAGAGCATACAAAATTTTAAGGCGTTTGTAAATAAACTAAAATGTTTCCTTTCTGCCAAATAAATGTAATATGTTATATAATTAGAAATAAGATTGTTATCGTGATGTTACTAGTATATGGAGTTACATTGATTTGTTGAATATTCTACAATTCTCGAGGCCAGAGCTATATGCACTGTTTTGAGTTATTTATGTAAAATGGAACTATACAAATTTTTTCTGAAATATATGCTAGTTTTCAAAAAAAATAGTCGCCCGCACTGAAGGAATGCTAACGCGCTACCGGTGCGGGATGATGACTGAACAGAGGAGGTTTTTCAGTGGGTCGGCTTGACCGGAGTCCCACACTACCTTGTGCGATCGAACAACAATGCCAAGGTGTACATAGAGACGTATTTTCCCTCCTCTAAAAAAAAAGTTAGTTTGGGTTAGTTTGCGTTAGTTTGTGTTAGTTTGGGTTAGTTTGGGTTAGTTTGGGTAGCGCGCTCGTCTCAGCTTGTTTGGCTAGTTAAAGTTAGTTTCGATTATTTTTGCTTAATTTGGAATCTGGAATACGGAAGAAATTTTCGGAGCTCCTCCTGTGTGTTCCCTAGACTCTTGTTCCATCGTTTCGCTTTTCGAGACTGGCAGTATTGAGTTTCATTAAAATGACGCTACTTCTTACAAGAGCGTTGTTGCGATAACTACCCCTTACTAGCCATTGGATTAATCACCTTATTTTCTAGATTCAGCTATAAATAATAATATTTGATTTAACACATGAGAGATGGTTTTGTACAAATACAAACTTAGTATCTAATGACCAGTAATAATTGACTTTCACTTTCCAAGAGTCCCGGTCAATTACTCGGCGAGCGAGAGGTTTGCCTCGTACAATCCGAACACATTTGTTAACTAGATTCCACCCTTTAACAACGTATAACTTCATAGACTGTTAGCAACACTTGACGTTCTAATCGGTTCAAAGCGAGCACTTTCCCGATTGCATGTCGAGGTAATTCAATAAGTCTGTATACCCCAGTTGGCGGTGCAAAGGCGAGCGGCACGATCAAAGGAAATATGTGCCGATTTTATGTGTATCTTGCGCTCACGCTTTTCAGGCTTTCAATTTAAAAGGCTCTTTTTTCTTCGCTCTATCTCCGTCGCCCCTCGCTCGTCGCAGTTTCGTGACGAAACTAAAACGGGTGCATAGCAGCAGCGTTGGTCAGGTAAACAAATTAAATTTAATTGCACTGAATATCTTTAAAAGTAAAGATATTTAATGCAATTTCAACTTACTATATGAGCAAATTTCCTCAAACCTCAGTTCTTGACGAAAACTTCTTCACCTCTTTTTAAGCTACTGCGATGGCTACCACTACCATCAAGCTCATTTTGAAACACTAGACTAACGGCCTTATTTTATGGGTTTGGCTTTCTATTCTGTTATATATTTTCCTCAATGTCGAATCTGCTTCAGTGGAGCGAAAGCGTAGGACCCGCATTCCATATCTACTACAACGAGAGAGTTAGCGCTTGATCAATACCTCCTACAACAAGGTCAGACGGCTTACGCGTGACGTCATCAAAAGTGGTCTTAACTTATTTACAGGCGTATATTGAAATGTGCAATTTCTTTTAAAATTTCACAGTTAAGTAGTCATTTTAGATGCAAAAATCTCGAAAAAATATAACAAAAACTTGTGTTTTGTAAATTTATCTTTTTTTATATGTAGTTTGAAACGTAATTGGCCTAATACAATACCTCCTACAAGCTGATATTACTTTAAGCACGACTATTATGACTGATAATGTGTATTACTATTTTTTTTTTAAATTAAAAATTAAATTGCAGTTTACTTACCTTTTTCTGCATACATAAATAATATTTAAGAGCTTCCGGTTAAAACAAGGCTGCAAGTCATAAACAGACTTTAGACGTGCCTCATTCGATTTTTGTTAAAGGAAAATGAAATTGCAAAGCAAAAATCTTTGAATATCAAGTTTATCAAAATAAAATCTACCTATTTTGATAAACTGAAACTAGATACCACCAATCTATTTAATAGATAGGTGGTAAAATGTCACTATAGGTATAAAGGTGTCATAATAGGTAATAGTAATGTTAAATTTAGTAGTATGTTTTCTCCTCGGTTTTCTCCATCCAAAGAACCTTGCAATCTTCAAATATTTGTGATAAAACATGAAAGCTTTATACAGGTTTCAGATTATTACTTTTTTATGTTAGATTTGGTATATTACTCGGTATATTATTGGGGTCTAATATTTATTTATTAAAATTCTCCAGTTTCCTTTTTTTCTTTTTACCCGAAAGATTATGATTATGTTTAGAACAATAATTATTAAGAAAGAAGTGTATTTGAAATGCTACAAAGAAAAAGTTTTGAAACATCAAAGGAGTCAATAGGCTGTTGAAACTAGTCCACTATTTGTTCACGAGGATATAAAAGAGCCCCACGACTTAAGGAATGAATGAAATTGTAAGAATCTTCTACAACACAAGGTTCATTTAAAGTTAAATTTTCTTTGCAAAATTCACAACTTAATTTTTTTACACAATATGACAGCAATATCCACTTAAATAAGTGATTAACTGGCATTTCAGATGCTCTGCTGTATCTTGTGAATGTGACAAATTATTAAGAAAACCTTTCAGAGCCTCCATAATAAAAGGATTAAATATTTTGAGAGCTAATTTAACATTTTGCCTTTTTATAAATGATGGAAAAAGGGCCTTTAAACTAAGGGAATGCCCATGTTTTAATATTTTGTCTCGTTTTAGTTCATGAAGTTTTTTGACCACTGAGGGCATATAGCAAGCATTGCATTACAGCCTTTATGAGGCATAATTACACTAAATATCACTTACCCCAAAATTAGCTAACAGGAACAAATTTTATAAACTTGCTGTACAACAATGAACGAGCACAAAATAAACTCTTATTGCACGAAAGCAACAGGTCAAGTCCAAACATTTTGGAAAGCTAAAAACATGAACTTTACGTCTTTTCGGCTAGTTTCCACCGCACAGCATTGTTCACATAAATTTGAACACACCAAAGTACTGATATTATAAACAAATTAACAGAAAAACAATCAAAATCGAACAGAACAATAATTAAGAAGCCGGTCGAACGTCGAAAGTACGCCAACTGACAGGAGGCAGTGTTGCCAGATTTAGAGTTAGTTTCATACATTATTTGGGATGTAATTTTTACAGCATTTGTAGAATGACATTTGAAATTATGTTTTTAAATGGAACTAAATATTTATACAAAATAATTAGGTTATTGGTTAGCAACGTTTATTTTCTTAAAAGTTTTGATTCCGTTATCGCTTCACTTTCCGGTTTTTATATATTTACTTTTCGGATTTTAAACATTTATTTATATTTAATATAACTATAGTATAATATACCAAAGCAAACTTTTACATAAAGTATAACTGTTAAAGTTACATTAAATCCACATCGCGCATCGTGTTAAAAACTAAACTTTCAAAGCGATGATACATATATTATTATCAGGTATAAAAATAACAAATTACGTTAAGTTGTTGGTAACATGTTCATTTCGCTATTAAAAAAAAACAAAAATGTAGAGAAGGTATAATAGATCTTAATAAAAAATTATAATTTTAAAGAATTTTCTCACTCCACAGAGTGTTTTAAAATTTGGGCGATAAAACACTTTTTCATTTACCCCTTTATGAGAAGCAAATTTTCAGTTTTAACTAAACACCAAATTTGATAGTTAAAGCTGATTATTCTATCTAGAGTTACAAATTGACTGCAACAAACTTCTACTACATTTAATTATTTAGTTAACACTCGAATTACCAATAACCTATTTTACTTATTATTTATTATTATAAAATGCTCACAATTTATAAAAAGAGTAAATGTTGTTCTTACCTGTATTAAAAGCTCCTTCAAATTTGCTAAAATTTTAAACTAAAAGGCAAATTTGACACTTCCACAAAATAAAAATTATAAGTAATTACGTACTTCGGCTAGTATTATTATATTGAGCGAACTTGTCAGAAAAGTGGCGCGATTACTACGAATAAACATCGCATATACGCATTCCTTAGCAACATCCTCGAATCTACGCGTGGCGCGGAAAGTAGATACGAGGTTCTTACTTAGTAACAGGGCAACAGGTAGATGCGGTGTTTATATCTCATCTAGAAGGCGGTTTCTATTACTACGGAAAAACCCCGCATCTGCAAAATACTTAGCAAAAACCTCGCATGGACGGTAAGGCGGCAAGTAGATACTAGGTTTTTACTAAGTAGCTTGTAGTTGCGGTGTTCTTGCTAAGTAACGGCCTATAACTTGACAGATGCTAGGAACAAATTTTGTAAAAAAAAAATATTTAAAAATAAAATTTTTGTTTTTTATTGATTAGGAATAGGTAATATTAATCAATTTGTACCTATTCCCGCCCATAACTGAATTTTAATATTTTTTGTATTTGCGGGGTTTATGCTTAGGACGGCCGTATATTCTTTGATTAATTTGACACCTTATGGATTTGGATTATTTGGAATAAAAAATTGAATTCTCTTTTTATCATTAAATATTTGCGTTATAATTTTATGATATTTATTGTTAGATGAATAACGGAATATAATTTGTTTAGCGAATACATTCAAGTGTTTTTTCGTATATTTTCCTGTGAAGTATGAATTGTTTGATTATCTATTTTAGTTATTGTAGCTTGATTAGAGTATCTCATCATCAACGCCAGCGTCTTCATATCCATTTCTGAATGTACGCCACCCCTTGGCCTCTCCATGCTGTGCGGTTTGCGGCTGCTTGGATCCACCAGGTTCCCGCTGCTTCACCTATGTCGTCCTTCCCTCGGGCTCGGGGTCTACCGCGGTTTCTTTTCCCTGTCATGGGTCTCCACTCTATCACTCTTCTACTCCATCTTTCGTCCTTTCTTCTTGCCAAGTGTCCGGCCCATTGCCATTTTAGTTGTGCTACTCGTTCAGCTACGTCAGCCACTTTAGTTTTTCTTCTTATCCACTCGTTGGTCTTTCTGTCCTGCAGTCGTATGCCCAGCATTGCCCTTTCCATTTTCCTTTGGGTTACTTTTAGTCTTTCCATGTTTGTTTTTGTTAATACCCAGGTCTCTGAAGCATAGGTAAGTGTTGGGAGGACACATTGATTGAAAAACCTTCGTTTTGAGATGTTGAGGGATCTTTGATTTAAATACTTGGCCTAGTTTGCTGAATGTTGCCCATGCCAATGCTGTTCTTCTGCTTATCTCGGCTTTTTGTATTGGTTCTGCCATTGACAATTTCTGACCCAAGTATACATATTCGTCCACCAACTCTATTGTTTTATTGTCTATTTGTAGATTTCGTCCGTCCCCGGCGTTGGTCATTATTTTTGTCTTGGTGATGTTCATGTTTAGTCCTACTTTGCTTGTGGCTTCGTTTAGGGTTGTTACCATTTCCTCTAGTTTGTTTATGTCATTAGAGAGAGCAAGATGTCTTCAGCGAATCTGAGGTTAGACAGGTATTCCCCATTTATATTTATTCCAATATTGTCCCATTGCAGGGTCTTGAAAACGTCTTCTAGACGTAGTAGTTAAGTAATAGTTAGTTAGTTAGTAAATAGTGTTGGTGATATTGGGTCTCCTTGTATTATACCTCTTTTTATTTCTACTGCATTAACTTCCTCAGCTGCTTGTATGGTAACTGCTGATTTATCATACATGTCTTTTATTATTTGAATATATCGATTCTCTATTCTACATCGTTTCAATGCATTCAGCAGTGCCCACGTCTCTACGCTGTCGAATGCCTTTTCAAAGTCAATGAATGCCATGTATAGGCGTTGGTTATATTCGTAGGAATTTTCCATTATTTGTCTGATTGTGTGTATATGGTCTATAGTACTGTATCCTCCTCTGAAGCCTACCTGCTCGCAAGGTTGGAATTCGTCGAGCTTTGTTGTTATCCTATTCATTAAAACTCTGGTGAACAATTTACTAAGATGAGATATTAACGATATCGGGCGGTAGTTCTTTTGGTCTTTTATATTTCCCTTTTTGAATATTAATACAATATTTGCGCTTTTCCAGGAGTTGGGGATTTTTCCGGTCTCGAGGCAGGTGTTAAACAACATTTCTAACTTATGCAGCACTTTGTTGCCACCATATTTAATCATTTCAATGATTACGCTATTGGGTTCTGCTACTTTGTTGGATTTCATCTGTTTAATGGCTGTTTTTATTTCATACTTGGATATCGGTGGTAAATCTGCGGTGTGATGTCTAGTCAGTCGTGCCCTTCTGTCTCTTGGGTTAGAACCGTTCTAACTGATCTGCTATTTCTTGTTGGTTGTGTACAGTTCGTCCATTTTCATCCATGAGATATATCAGCCGTTTGGTTCCCATTTTCAGTTTTTTCCTAAAGACCTTTGGTCCCTTGTTTTCTTCTATTGTTTCACTTATAGTTTTTTCGTTGTATTCTGCGACATCACTCCTGACGTTCCTTCTTATTTCCTTATTTAGTTCCTTCACTTCTGTCTTTGTTATTTGTCCTATCAGTGCATTCCTTGTGGTTATCAGGTCTTTAGTTTCCTTCCTTAATTTGCTTTTTTGTGTATTGTCTGTTTGCTTTTCCTATGGAATTTGCTGTACCTGTGAGATTAGAAGCGATGTAATCGTTTAGCCCAATGCGTTTTCAACTGCCTTTGCATATTCGTCCTTATGTTGCCTTAGAATTCTCGAGGCGTTTTGCTCATTTCTGTTTGTCGATCTTATCTGGATTTTTCTTTCGTTGCTAGGGTTGCACTCTATTCAATATTGTGACGTCTGTGACTGTCCTTGGTTTATTGGTTAAAATAAAGTCTATCTAGTTCCGGGTTTTTCCGTCAGGGCTTTGCCATGTCCATTTCCTTTGTTTCTTTTTGTAGAAGAATGTATTCATTGCCTTCATGTTATGCTCTTCCAAGAAACTAACGAGTCTTTGGCCTCTCCCGCTCCGCACTCCTACTCCATGGCTACCCATGCAGGTTTCTCCTCTTTTGACTTTACCTAGTTTGGAGTTGAAATCTCCTATGAGATACGTAAATACTGTTTTTTTCTTGGTCCAAGGCTGTTTCTATTTCCTCATAGAAGTTTTTTAGCTCTTTGTCGGAATAGTCTGAAGTGGGTGCGTATATTTGCACAACTTTCATCTTGTATCGTTTGTTTAGTTGCTCTAGATGATATTCCCACTGTTGAGGTCATGCGTTTTGCCCATTTATTGTTCACGAGCATTTCAACTCCGTTCCTACAACTATCGTTCTCTCCCTTAAAATACAGTACTGTACCATTTTTAAGTTTTAACAATTCCTCACCTTTTCTTCTGACTTCGGCTAGGCCTATGATGTCTCATTTTACATGTTTAAGTTCTTCCTGTAGCTGAACGAATCTGTCATCCGATAGAAGAGAGTTAGCGATCAGAGTGCATATTTTAAGCTCTTCGTTGTATTTTTGTCGCTGTCTGTTTACTAGTTTTTGCAAATTTTTACCTCCCCCAGAATCCTTGAGGCAGACCTTTGTTGAGGTCTGCGATTTGTCCTTAGAGGGTCTACCCACCTGGGGTACAATTTCTTTTGTTTTCGAATTAGCCATATTTTTTTAGGGGTATTTAGCGGTAATCCTCCACGTTGGCCAGACGCGTTGCAGGATGATCTGAGTAATACATTTCCTTATTACTCGGTGTAATGGTTATACCGCCATGGCTCGGTCGTCAGAGCCTCGTCTGTTGTCTAGCAGGGTGCACCGTATGGCCTAGGCCATCACTCGAGCAGGTGAGGTTGACATTTGGGCTGGTTTTGATCTTGTTTACCTTCGCCCCTTACACCTCTATCTATCAGGTCTTATTATATGTTGAGAAATTATATTTGTTTTGGGTACTTTCTGTTTGTCTGAATCAACCGTATTAGATAAATTTTGGAAAAAATAGATTTCTTTTGATTTCGTTAGTATTCGTCCACTCCCTAAATAATTTTCAAATTCTTTTACCCAGGACGTGTCCGGTTTGGTACTGGTGGTTTGATGAGTTAGATCAATGGCGTTTACATTTATATGGTTATTTCTTATTGGAATCCTAGACAGAGCATCGACATTTGTATTCAGTGTGCCTTTCGTGTATTTAATCTCGTAATTATATTCAGACAATTTCAGTCTCCATCAAACTAACTTAGAGTCAGGCTATTTCAATGAAAATAACCACTGTAACGGTTTGTGATCGGAAAGTATGGTAAATTTTCGTCCAAACTACGGACGAAAAGTTTTTGTTACCCAGAACTAGCGTAAGCTGTAGAGAGATCGTTTCCAATAGGTTCTTGTGACAGCACTGCTCCGATGACAAAATTGCTTGCATCAGTGGTTAACAGAAAAGGTTTGTTGAAGTCGGGATGTTAAGGTATTGGGTCATTCATGAGTAACTGTTTACACGTTTGAAAGGCATTTAAAAACTCTTTGTCATGGATTATTTTTTTACTTTTTTTCAAACAATGTCATGGGTTTTGTTATTTTGGCAAAGTTCTTGATAAATTTCCTGTAATATCCTATCCATACTAAGAATGATTTGATTTCTTTTGTTGTATTGGGTAATGGGAAATTTTTTATTGCTTCGACTTTCCGGGGTAATGACATGTCCGAGAAATTCGACTGTCCTTGCCGATTTATCCAGTTGGATCTTTAGATTATATTGATTTATTCTTTCAAATACTTGACGAAGGTTATTTATATGTTCCTGCAGAGAACTGGAATAAATAATAATGTCGTCCATATAGATTATGCAAATATTATTTTGGAGGCCTGAAAGAACGCTATCCATAACGCGTTGAAAAGTGGCTGGCGTGTTTTTCAAACTAAAGGGCATTTTATTAAATTCAAAATAACCTTTTTCTACATTAAAAGCTGTCTTCGTAATTGAGTCTTGATGCATTTGCCCTAGGCAAGATCCAGTATTATGAAATAGTTAGATCGTCCGAGCCTGTTAAGAATATCCGAGATGTTAGGAATCGGGTATCGATCATCTATCGTTTTCTCGTTTACCTTGCGGTAATCCACCACCATTCTCCATTTTTGGTTTCCAGCGGCATCTGCCTTCTTGGGTGCTATCCAGACAGGCGATGACCACGGTGAAGAAGATGGGCGGTTAATGCCGTCCTCCAACATTTTAGTTATTTAATTATCAACTTCCTTCTTGTGGACGTGCGGGTATCTATAAGTTTTCGTATGTAGGTATAGGTTTCATTAGTTGTTTTGATGTAATGTTTAATTTTGTTGGTAAATGTCAACTTAGTATTAGGGTTATGAAAAATGTGTGGAAATTCCAAAATAACTTTCTTTAATGCGTTCATTTCCTCAGAATTTAGATGATTTGTTCTTAAGAACGATAAAGGATTTGGATCACTCTTTTGTAAAATATCTGTGGCTTCTGTTACTTGTTCAATGTTAAATAAAGAAAATTGTGACTCCTCATAAATGGTAGACATATTTTCAATATCATCCAATGTATATTCTAATAAAATAGATATATTTGAAAAATTATGAACTTCCAGCGCTATGGTTCCGTTTCTACTTTAGAGATAGTTTGAAGAATAAAATAGTGCGTTTCTGTAATTTCAGATGAAATGATTTCAGTATCCTCATTTAACCCAGTGTTAACGTGACATAATTGAATCGAGTTTGCTGGAACTTCTAGTGATTTTATGGAAAAATCGTGCCTAAATTGTAAATTAATTCTTACTCGTTGGTTATATAAAGTTTTGTTCAGAAAATCGATATTTAATTTATTACCTTGAATAACTTTTATTCCTATTATTCCATCGAAGTAATCGTGGAAGTTAAACATTAAAAGCTCGATATCATTAAAAATGTTGAATTCGTTTAGAATGGGGATTTTTAAGTACGGATCTGATTCGGTGGGGAAAGGTCGTAGAACCTGTATAAATTATCTACTTATCTGGTCATACTCTTCAATATCTGAAATATTGTCTGATTCGATTAACAATCGAGGCAAATAACTTTGACAAGTCGATTTTATTCCAATTTACCAAGTCAAATATATGCCGACTTTATAACAAATAAACTGTTCTCTACCATCTAAAATACCTTTTTAATTTCAGCAAACATGCCAGAAGGCATCCAGACTTCGACGCTTCCGTGCTGCGACAGAGAAGGGCGCCGAACAGGACTTTTTCAATCAACTCCAGCGACGGGACCCCATCCGAAGTGTTGTCAGACTCCATGCCGAGTCCGTAGAGATTATAATATATTCGTACATGTTGTGTAAATAGACAAATATATTGTATACTGCTTCTGTTATGTGTCTGGGCCTTTTATTTTCACAGATAAATGTGAATAAACGGGGAATTCTCAAGTACAGGATGTTTTTGAAAAAATTTCATGGTGTTAACAAACTTGGATAAAGATTTGATTGAGCTAACAATTATGTTAAAAAGACCATAATTTTGTGGCTTGGAGCTAATTTCGATCAATTATCTCTGAACGAATTTTATCTGATGACGTAGTTGTAGTTAGGGACGTCACAATACCACTGATACTGTACTAGTATCGATACTTTTTCACTTACTCCTATTTTAGTATAGGAATCGATAGTCTAGTAGGATTGTAACGTCCCTATTTGCAGTTCGTATTTATTCTTCTTAATGATTTTATTAAAACTGCCCTGGGGTGAAGACGAATCTAAAATTAACATGGTACAAACTATAAACAAACGAATTTCAGTGATACTTCATTGCTTTTCCACCAACTTTCACCATTGTATTTAGGTCAAGTTTGAACCTATTTCCGGTAATATGACGTCGGAATGTCTCGAGGTTGTTAAAACTGACTTATAGAGAATCCTAGAAGCCTTAATCTGTCTATGTTTCCTTACAAGTTGATCAGTTGCACCTTTTATACCGACGGATAACATTTAAATTGACTTCTTCTGCCATCATCATAAACCAAGTTGAAATATTGATTTGATTTCACCCGATAGATTGGCAAACTTATTTTGTCCTAATTGTTCTTCTCTCCTTACACTGTGATAAGAAGACGAACGAAATGAGAAAGCAATCTATCATTATTTCCTATAGAACCCATCGGCAATTTAGATCTCCGGCCCGCGTCTGGAAAATCGCAAAGCCGCAGACTTCCAGACTGTGCGGTAATTGCTCTCTGTTGCCGCACTGATACTGTATCGATTAAATATCGCTGATGGAAATATTTGAAATACGGATACATTAATATTCAATTTAGAATTCCATAGCGAATTAATATTTGAATGAATGACGCACGGTTTGCTTAGCAAAAATCATGTTGTGTCGGTTACAATCCTCCCTTCTCCAGCTTGAATTTTAGTATTATCCATAAATATCGACAACACGACTTTACTAACTATCTGTTGAAAAACCGACCCTATAAACTTTTTTTACTTGTACAGTATCCTCTGTTTCGAATGGAATAATCTTTCGACCATAGCGCATCCCTAATTAAGCCATCCAGCAGATTTGCAATAAATTTAAGGGCTGTTTAGGTTGGATGATGGTGTAGAAAAACCATAATTTGTCTATTTACGCCGGTATATCTACCAGAACATGACAATGACAGTATCCATTGTGATGCTCGCAAGTGTCTGCACCTGATTTAGTTAAATTTGATTCAACAATTGTTTTAAAAATTTAATTTTAATTGTTACAGAAATTAAAATTTGTCTCGAATTAAAACCAGGGAGAAAACGTTCAAATAAAATAAAAGTTTTATTTTATTAACAATAATTAAAAACAAAGTTTAACTTTCACGAAGTAATGCCATAATCGCGAAGAAGGGTTAATCATTTTGCCTAATAAAAGTATACGAAAAAACAACTAACACAGCTTCATTCAAAATTAAACCACTTACCATTGGATTATGGTTAACTTCACACGAATAAGGGGTCCGATTTTAAAACACGTAAGACCTGTACTTTAGATTTTTTTGACTGCATGTTATCACGCAACTAGAGAAAACTAACTTCAAGAAATAGCTAACACAAAACGCAAGTCTTAAAAACCAGGTCCCCAAAGTTTGTTCTAAGAAGGAAACCATTGGCCATGGGGCGTTTCTAATAAGGAACCAAGCCAATTGAAACGAAAAACAAAAAGTCATGACCTCAAAAGTTCAATTACTGCTTGGACTTTAAAACATATGTGTGAGCTAATTTCTGTGACGAACCTAAGTTTGGAATGTAAAATTTTTAACACGGGGGATTGTAATTTAAAAACTAGTTAAAACTCGAATAGCTGTTTTCGTCGAAAATTGGAGCGTTTTGCGTCATACCACCTTGCACGTGTTTTCCTGCTGCAGGTGTGCAGAATCCGGTTTTTCCTGGGAACAAACCAGTCGAAAAGCTGCTATAAAAGCGATAAATTAAAATAGTCTGACCAGAAACTTCACTTGCAGTACGTCGTAATGTCCAAGTAAGGACTCGGTAAATTTTGATAGTCTAAACAGAATATTCACTTGTAGCTAGTCGTAATGTCCAAGTGGGACTCGGGAAAATTTTTAAAATAACTTTAATTTTTCAAGTCTGTTACTATGGTCATAGTATTGACTAAACCGAAAAATCGTGTCTCACAGTTTTAGAGACTCGTGGAAGTAAGTAAGTAACTAAGTAAATTCATGTCGTCGGCTAGAAAAGAAATGTAAAGAAACGTTTGAAATTCGTCGTGCGTCGAGGGAAAGGTGGTCAAAAGAAGCGATGGAGGCTAGGATTGCAGGTTCAGGGTTAACATTAAGCGTGAGACAGTAAGTTTAGTTTTAAATCATAATGCGTAGAGTGCCTGTATATTTGGAAACATTTATTGTTGTATGTCTGCGAGAATTTCATGAGTATTCCAGTAAAACAATTCAGTACTAGCGTTAGACATGTTAATGATTAAATAGCGTTTTACTTATTTAAAATGGCGGGAGTCATCCATGACTCCTTAGAACTCTGTCGCGTCGTCGCCGTGAAATAAAAAACACCTGTTGCTTTGCAATCTACTAGCGAACTAACTTTATTAGCTTTTTAACTTACAAACAACCCTTTGTCCCAGATTATTAATCTGGGCCTTTGTCGCATAAGCGAGGTTGCCAATTGTACTTTTAATTTTATGGAGTACTTAACCTGTGACTTATGTCTAATTAACATATTATTTCATTATGAGATATTGGTTTGGTTGCAGAAGCTTTAACATACTCCCCGCCTTGAAAGGCTGCACTTTCAATCTTGCTAAAACTTCCTAAAAATAGTAATACAAAGCGCTACCAAACCATACTATTTTCTACATTAATCCTAAGAAAACAAACCTTTGAAAAACTTGTAATATTTAAGATCAAAAGGCATATTGAGGATAAACAGATTCATGGTTACAGTTATTCTATAGGTAAAGCACATATATTATTTACAGATCTCCGAATTACCGCATTGCGAACCTTTATATCTACCACTCTACAAACATGATCATCTCCTGGATATAAACGCACTATGCGACCTAGGTTCCAGTCAAGTACGGGACCGTTATCACTCTTAACTAACACTAAAGCTCCTTCCTTTAATAAGTCTTTGGATTTGCATTTCCACTTAACTCTATGCTGGAGTTCACACAAGTACTCATTTCTCCATCTCTTCCAAACGTGCTGTGTAGCGGACTGTATACGTTGCCATTTATTAAGTCTATTTTCCGGTATATCTGTCAAATTGATGTCGGGTAGAGCAGTAAAAGTTCGCCCAATCAAGAAATGGGCAGGGGTTAACGCGGTTAGATCGACTGGATCATTGTACATAGGGCAAAGAGGCCTCGAATTCAATATGCCCTCGATTTGGATCAATATGGTTGTAAACTCTTCAAAGGTATATGAATTAACACCCACGACCCTCTTTAAATGATGTTTAATACTCTTAATCCCTGCCTCCCAAATACCCTCGAAGTTTGGTGACCGTGCAGGAATGAAATGCCATGTAATTAGATCTGTGACCAATTCCTCAGAAACATGATTTGAATTTTTCTTTAAAAAATCATATATTTTGATTAGTTCATTATTCGCACCGACATAATTTGACCCATTATCTGAATAAATATTTAGAGGTTTACCACGCCTATTTATAAACCTTTTCAAGGCTGCAAGAAAACATTCGGTATGACACTAATTCGATGTGAACAGCCTCGGTACACATACATATAAAAAGACAAATATAGGCCTTTAAAATTTTAGCGCCTCTAGTTTTATGGTCCTTAATGTAAAATGGCCCCCCATAATCAGTTCCCACGTTTACAAAGGTAAAGTTTTCCTTTACTCTGACTTCAGGAAGGTCACCCATTAGGTAGGATCCAACATTGGTTGGTTTAACCTTAAAACAAGTGACGCACTGTTTTATTATTTTTTTGCAAGTATTGCGACCGGAGACTGGCCAATATTTCTCGCGTATTGAACTCAACAGCAGCTGAGTCCCACAATGCATTAATTCCACATGCTTACTTCTTAAAATCAAATCTGTCAAAATATGCGCTTTCGGCAACAGAACAGGATGCTTCCTGTCAAAAGAAATACTAGCCCTTTCAATCCTACCTCCTACTCTTATCAACCCATCTTGAATAAAAGGATTCAAGGATAATATATTACTATTCGATTTAAGTTCCCTTTTATGTAGAAGATCCCTATATTCTTGCGGAAAACACTGAATCTGAGCAAATTTAACTAAAACATTGGTAGAAGTTTCAATCTCACTAGGTATCAATACTCCAAGGTTTCTTTCTAAACCTTTGAGTCTAACATTTTTTACAAATCTTAAAACGTAGCTCAAAATTCTCACAATTTTATTTAAGCAGGAGAACCTCTTCAACAAGGTTTCCAACCAATTACCTGAATCCGTGATAACAACATTCACACATAAACTCGGTTCAGCTCTCTGCTCAGGTATCTCCAAATCAATAGTTCCATCACTTATGTTCCACTCAGAATTGTGCAACTCAAACCAGTCTGGTCCATGAAACCAGAACTTATTTTCAAAAAGACTCCTCGGCGTAACACCTCGTGACAATAAATCTGCTGGGTTTTCCTTAGACCTGACATGATGCAAATCATTCACATCAGTCAAACTCTGGATTTCACTCACCCTGTTCGCCACGAAGGTTTTCCAACGATTCGATTCTCCTCTTATCCATGCTAAGGTAACAGATGAATCAGTCCAATAATAGTACCCATCGAAATTTATTTCCAAAGCCTGGATTGTTGTATCCGCTAAATTTGCCAAAAGTACTGCTCCACACAGCTCTAAGCGGGGCAAATTTATATTCTTTAAAGGAGCCACATGGCTTTTAGACACTAACAAGTTAGATTTGATTCAACCATTCGCCATTACACATCTCACATACAAAACCGCGCCGTATGCCTTTTCCGAAGAATCAGAAAACCCATGGAGTTCTAACCTCGCATATTCAGCAAACAGAACTTGTCTAGATATCTGAAACTTATTTATAAACGGCAATTCATTCAAAAATGTGATCCATTCATTCTTTAAATTATCGGGTAAATTTTCATCATCCCACTCTAACTTCTGCCTCCACAGTTCCTGCAAAATCAATTTAGCTACTATAATTATGGGACTTAACAACCCTAAAGGGTCAAATATTTGACACGTAATGGATAAAATCGTTCGTTTTGTTAATTTTTCTGGAATTGCAAATTCTTTAATAAAATACTGAATTACATCTTGCTTTGAATTCCAAAAAATTCCTAACGTTTTATTATGCTGATGATCTCCTATATTCAAAATGCTTATTTCTATTTGTTTATTAATACTAAATTTTTCCAAAATACTAGGTTCATTACATAACCACTTCCTGAGCTGGAATCCAGCACTTAGCAATATTTCCGAAATTTCACCTTGAACCTTTAAGATCTCTTGTTCACTGTCGGAACCTGTCAATAAGTCGTCCATATAAAAATCTGTCTTTATAATTTTACTAGCCATGGGAAACTTACTCTCATTGATTTTAGCTAACTCAACCAGACATCTGACGGCTAAATAGGAAGCAGAAGCCGTACCAAAAGAAACTGTCTGTAATTCGAAACATTCCAAACTATCAGAAGGCTCCGAACGCCAGAAAATTCTCTGAAACTGTCTTACATCTTCATACACCAAAATCTGCCGATACATTTTCGACACGTCTGCACACATCACATACCGATGCTTCCTAAATCTAGTTAAGATAGAAAAATGCTTTGCTGTAATGTAGGTCCAGTAAATTGCACATCATTCAAGGATAATCCAGATGTTGTTTTCTCACTTGCATTAAAAACTACCCTATATTTTGTAGTACTACTTTCCTCTTTGATCACAGCGTGATGTGGCATATAGAAAGCACTACCTCTTACCTTTTCACTCTCACTAATTTGTTTCATATGACCCAACTGTTGATATTCTAACATAAAATTTGAATATTCCGATTTCAAGTTAGGATTTTTTGATAATCGCCTTTCTAGACCTTCTAACCTATTCAAGGCAATTTTTCTGGATTCACCTAACTGATTTAAATTATTTTTAAAAGGTATTCTAACAATAAACCTACCACTGTCATTGCGCCTTGTCGTTCTTTCGAAATATTCTTCACAATATTTTTCAGCCTCTGAGAAAGCTGGTTTTTCCCTATCTATCTCCTCAATTTCCCAAAACTGCATAATCCTATTTTCCAGAGAATTTCCATCCACAACCAAATTATTAACAGAAACTTTCAAACTATTACTATGCAAATTATTTCCTGACAAATTTCCGGCCAGTACCCAACCTAATAGGCTATCTTGCAAAACAGGCATATTTTCTCCTAACAGCTTCCTTTCCGAACACAACACTGCCCAAAAAACATGCGATCCTAATAACATATCAATATCCGCACGACTATTAAAATTCGGATCGGCTAACTTCACGTTTTCGGGCAAGTTCAATATGCCTTTATTAAAACTAATCACAGGAAGTTTATCCGTAATTTTTGGTAAAACCAAACATTTTAAATTAATTCTAAAATCTGAAACATGAGACATCATTACAATATCAACTTGTTTATCAATGTTAGATAATATTTGACCCACTCCCTTGACTACATGGTTTATCTTAGCAGGTTCAAGTTCTAATTTCTTACACATATTCTCTGAAATAAAATTACTTTGACTACCGCTATCCAGTAATGCCCTACAAGTTACCACTCTATTGCCGCTTTTTATTTGAACCTGTGCAGTTGACAATAAAACTAATGATTCCCCTAACGACGTGGCAACGTTGCTTTCTGCTCGATTCTCTCCCTTCTGGCTGCCGATGCCGCTCAACGGAAAGTTTCCTACGCGCGAACTTACGACTGCCGCGGCGGTGATGCCACAGAATAGCCAACAGTCAGAATATCGACTCTGGGCACCCGCCGTTGAAAATGCCGCATGAACAGGCACCATTTTGTGGGAATAGACCTCAGGAGGGTACTCGCCTAAAGCTGCCAGGGTCGGCGTTAGGGTGCTTTAGAAGAATAGAATGAATAAAATAATAAATTTACATTTCTAACGTTTTATTGATTTTTCCATATAATTAATTTATTTCGGTTGACTGATGTTTTGAAATTTCTATTTATTCATTTTATTGTATCAAATAATTTCATCCTTAGGTACAATTTGATGACATATTCTTTCGGAAAACTTTGACATGGATGGTGAAAAGGAACATGTTTACATTTATTATATAAATCGTGCATGACACTGCCTAATACACTTTCTTCAAAATATTCATGAAATAAATAATATAAAAAAATCTGAAAGTTCATTTTGATAGGCTCGGAAATGGCGATAGAGCGTGGAATCATCTAATTCCTGGTGAGCCTTACCGTGCATCGTGTAAGTATCACATGTGTATATTGAAAAACATTTTCTAATTAAATACCCACAAACATGCCTAGTAAAATTTTGTTGTAAAATGTCGTCATTCTGGTAATCTGTTTCAGTAATAAATATTCTTTCTTTTTCCTCCAAATTTCTAATATGATCAATATCCTCATATGCAGCCGATTTTTCCATTAAATCAGATAGTTTTAATAATTTTTTATCCGGGTCACCTTCACAATTTGCAGTTCCAGAATGAAGTAACTTAACACAGATGAGATACTCCAAAAGGTTCAGCCTTTTGCTTTTTGCTTCGGTGTGTAGAAGTTTGACATTATTTGATAAATTTAAACGGCTCCTTTTTTAATTCTAGTGTAGGGTTATAAAATTGTTTAGTTAAAATTTTGTATATAGATACGAATAACGTCAAACTTTTACACACGGAAACAAAAAGCAAAAGCCTGACCCTTATGGAGTACCTGGAACTCCCAAAGTCGCCAACACCTGTTTTAAATATGAACGGCCAACTGACCTGCTCTTTAAACACCTGCATAATTGACAGACCAATAAAAACAAAATGCCGCCAGACGCTTTAGTAGGGCATAACAATTTAGATTTTAGCATTCAAATACTCTTGATACAGGCCTCATCAAGCCGAAACATATGTAGAGTAAAATATCTTATTAAATTATTTTGAAACATCTAAAAGTAGTGTACTAATTATCCCTAGTATTATTATTCAACGATGTTTCACAAGGATCCTACCGCATAAACTATTCATTGTATTTAATTTTTCTATCCGTATAATTGTACAAAAAATATAATAATTAAAATAATGTAACACAATATTTCGAACCTCTAAAAATCTGCAAATATTAAAACGAACCGCTACTGCTCGGGACGACGCGAGAAACAGTAATGACCGAGCTATTCCAAGCAGACGCCTATGAACCAGCAGGTTCTATTCCCAAGTTTAGGTTATGTATTGTTTTAGCGGGAAACTCCGAGTCGGTATTTTGATTCTTGGCTATTCTGTGGTGATGCTTTGACCCCCTTCTCTCTCCGGCTGCTCCACCCTACCGTTCTTATTAACAAGCGCACTATTGTTACCGGGATCTGGATTATTTTTTTGCTCTTGACCTTGATTTAAATTATTTTCTAAATGCAACAAGATGTTATGCGCCCGTTGACACTTAGAACATTTTTGCATTTTACACTTCCAAGAAGGGTGATTTGGTTTTAAACAGTTAAAACATAATTTTAGGCACTTTACACTATTTATTCTTTCTTGATACTCTAGTCTCTTAAACGAAAAACACTCATTTATTGTGTGACCTTCCTGTTTACACCAAAAACACTTCTTTACCGTAATTTCTCGAGAAATCTCTGTATTCACAAAACTATTCGTTTCCTGATTATATTTTTTCTGATACCCGTGATTATATTGACCCTTATTAAATTTTATATCTGGTTTACCATTTTCAATTTTTTCAAGTACTTGCAAGAATGTATTTAATTCTGCAAGATCGGGTAGATTGCCTTTACACTTAAAAGACTCCCAATCCCTTTGTGTTGTGCTATCAAACTTATTGGACATTAAATATATAATCATAGGATCCCATGTACTTGTATCTAAACCTAAATTTTTTAAAGAACGAAGGTGCTTCATTATATTATCATACAAGTATTTTAACTCTGTATACGACTCTCGTGTCACCCTAGGACACTCAAAAATGGCCTTTATATGGTTATGAACTATCAATTTTTTATTTTCATATCGATCAATTAACAACTGCCAAGGCAAGCTATAATTTTCAGCAGTCACCTCAATCGCTTTTAAAATCTCTATAACATTGCTCTTTAAAGATGTCTTTAAATAATAAAATTTCTGTAAATCGGAAAGAGAGCTATTTTTATGCACCAAAGCAGTAAAAACTTCTTCAAAATCTAACCAACTACTGTACTGTCCATCGAAACTAGGAATCTGTATAGGCTGCAATTTTACGATAGAATGTATATCATTTCCCGTCCCCCTACTTCGCCTATAACTCGCCCCTGAAGCCCCAGAATGACGTGACTCGCTATCGGCCAAATTATTGTCGTTATCGAAATGATATTTATTCAAAACCTCTTTTATGTCTGTGACTAAAGCACAGTAATCGTCATCAAACTGACCTCTTTCTCCGAGCTCAGCCTCCTGACTGTTACTGTCATTGCTAATAGTAATAATCTCTATGTTATTTTGAATCTCTAAAAATTCTTCCCACACGGGCTCAAACTTCTCTAATTTTAGATTCAATAAACTAAAATCCCTCTCCGTACAATTTGGCAAATCTAATGCCTCAAAATGATTTTTCAAACGTGTTAATCTCCCCTTGAGTACACCTCTTTTTATTTTTAATTCGTTTAATTCAGCCATTTTGCTCCTAATCAATAAGGACATTTACAATTTACAATAAAAATGGAACGAACTTACATTAGTCCAACCCCTCTTGCAGATACTTTGATTGGGCACCCAGTGGAACAGCTGACTCCTCTGCTTTCCGATGCTCTCTAACTAGAACCTCTGCTTGTCCTTTGATCCTTTCACCTTCCTTCTTTTCTAGACTGAATCCCAGTGGACAGTTGGACACTGAATTTTGCTACTATATAACTTCAGCTCCGAATATAATCCGCAGATTAAATCCCGGTGGATGCTGAATTTTCACTACTAACCGGTCCGATTCAAGTCTACTTTTTAAAACAAAATTGCATCCCAATGGACGCTAATTTTTACTACTAAAATTCTTAGCACATGCTACCATTTTTCGACCCGGCACTTTTCGGCTCGATCTCTTCTATTTCACGGTCAACTCGCTAGCTCAATTCGATATTCGGCTAGATAGGACCAACTATGTTAATGATTAAATAGCGTTTTACTTATTTAAAATGGCGGGAGTCCTCCATGACTCCTTAGAACTCTGTCGCGTCGTCGCCGTGAAATAAAAAACACCTGTTGCTTTGCAATCTACTAGCGAACTAATAACTTTATTAGCTTTTTAACTTACAAACAACCCTTTGTCCCAGATTATTAATCTGGGCCTTTGTCGCATAAGCGACGTTGCCAATTGTACTTTTAATTTTATGGAGTACTTAACCTGTGACTTATGTCTAATTAACATATTATTTCATTATGAGATATTGGTTTGGTTGCAGAAGCTTTAACAAGACAGTTAGTTTAGTTTTAAATCAAAATGTTTAGGGTGCCTGTATATTTGATAACATTGTCTTGTTGTATGTATACGAGTATTTTATTATGATTATCCCATTAAAACCAATCAAAGCTAGCGTCAGTCCGTATTTTTTTAGTAGAAATTGTAGAATTTGTTTTACCATAAGCCACGAAATAATTAATCTTCAGGAAGTGTATGATACAAAGTAAATCACAGCGGAAAATAATTATTGTTCATTAAATTTCCTCTATTAATCCGTAATTACTTGACTGGCTAGTTTTACTTATCATGCTCTCAGATATAATATAAGTCGATACACGGTAAAAATCACAGCGGTTAAATAGTAATACCAGTGAAATTGTCTTTTTAATGTGCAGAGACTGATTGTCTAGAGAACTTTAAATACGAGGTCATATCAGAAAATAAGTGACTAGTTTTGAGCCAACCACTATCTAAATAAGAAAATGCTCTCTTTCAATTGTGTGCTCCCTTAAATACGCAATCTCAAATATTGTTTTTATTAGAAAAAGAGGTTTTTTCAGCTTTTTGGACCGTTTTATTAAATTATTGTCACTAAATGACCAACGTTTCGGCACTAGTTTGTGCCATCTTCAGGGCTACAATAAGAGAGAAAAAAAATTGTTTATTGTATTTAAATTAACTGTGTATGGGTGTTTTTGGATGTATGCCATTTCCAAAAACAATCTTTTCTTTAAATTAGCGTCCTTCCCCAATATTGTGGTATTTGAAAAATCAAAATTGTGCCCTTCTGAAAAATGGTGAACAGCTAGTCCACTTTTAG
>MU190678.1:25295-40951 GCA_016904865.1 Pissodes strobi | reverse complement strand
TAATAATAATAATAATAATAATAATAATAATAATAATAATAATAATAAAGCATTTATTTAGCATAGAAGCTACATATAAGTACAACAATTTATAATTATTAAGTAAAATAAAATGGTTAAATTTACAAAAAATAGAAAAAGCGAAAGACATATTATACAGCGTACATATAGAGAAAACCTACAAATATAAACCTAATCTAAAAAAAAACACTACCTAACTAAAACTACATAAAATAAACTTAACAAAACTTAATTTAAAAATAAAAAATACAAATACAAACATAAATATAAGGGGTACAAATAAAATATTAAGATTGGTTGCAAATAAAACTTAACTTAATAAATATAAAAATAAACGGTGTATAAATAAAATAAATATACTAATACTTATCTAAAACAAATTCTCTCAGGAGCCGTTTGAATTGGTTTAGGTTATCACAGTTTTTTATTATCACAGGTAATAACTTGATAAATTCTGATAATCTTTTGTACAAAACCGAGTTAAGCAATTTATTTCAGTTGCACCGATTCAATAAAATAAAATCTGTACGATTTCTGGTGTGATAACTATGTACATCTTCAAATACCTTTAATTTATCGCATAAATAACTGGGTAACAAACCATGTTTTAGTTTAAATATAAACAGATACACATTAAACCTAACCCTTTGTTTCACAGACAACATAACACTTAACATCATATATTATTAAATATATGCTTAACATACATTTAATGAGCGTATACCAGTTACATTTCAATATTTGTCTCATGGCTCTGTTTTGGATTTTCTCCATTTGATTTATTTTGTATTGCGGTAGATTGTATAGCAATAATATTATATAGTTGTAATTTTGTGTACATGAATACATTTTTACCTATTCGATTATTTAAATCTCTTTGCATTTTTGTGTCGTCAGCAAACAGAACAATTTTACATTTTTTAGTTACCTTTACCATATCATCTTCTATATATATAAAAATGAATCCCTGTTTCCCTTGGTCACGCCATAACTTGAGAACGACTTTACGGATTTCGTTCAACTTTTTTTTATAAGTTTCCTTATACTCTGTAGAAGGTTCTTATGGAAAGGAAAATTAAGAAATTTGAGCAGAAAATTGGATAATTTCAGAAGAAATAAAAATTGACAGATGTCTGCAACATTCACACTCATAGCGTTTGACAGTTTGCGCGACGTAAATGTCGTTTAACATATGCATCGGTCAGTATCTATTATTCAAAAAATTCATTTATTCATTTCTTAGTTCAGTGAGTTTTTTGAGAAGTGTTTGTTTATCACTAAACAAATACGAACATTGTTTTCTAAAATTTAATCTACATGCTTCCTATCAACACCGCTTGATTTATGGAACAAATATAAATATCATATTGCCGAAGATATATGCGATGATGCGTCTTAGAACATCAAATGTAGATTTACAAATGAACGAAGAAATTCACAATGAAGCATTAATAATAAAATTATAATTGAGGATATGTGCTTGATGCTTACCAACAAAAGATTAATACTATTAGGAATGACAACGCCCAACCGCCCAATGCACGACGAATTTAATCAAGAGTTGAGATGCGAAACCCAATACGATTCCGAGGCATTGAGAGAAACCGTTCAAAGAAACGTTCCCCTTTTAAATCAGGACCAAAAATATGCCTACGATACCTCATGAAAGTAGCGAACTATGGAACTGGCGGATTTTTTTTCTTAGATGCTCCCAGTGGAACTGGAAAAACGTTTAATATTATCGATTTTGGCAACGATTCGATCGCAAAATGGAATTGCGCTCGCACTTGCCTCATTAGGTATTTCTGCTACGTTGTTGGAAGGCGGTCGAACAGCTCATCCAGCACTTAAGTTGCCGTTGAATATGCAAACTAATGAAACTCCAACTTGCAACCTTTTGAGGAATTCTGCGATGGCCAAAGTGTTGCAGCAAATCAAATTGATCGTTTTGGGATGAATGCACGATGGCACACAAAAAATATTTAGAGGCATTAGACCGCACGATGCAAGATTTAAAAAACAACGAAAGGCAGTTTGGTGGTGCGATGATTCTATTGGCAGGTGATTTTCGACAAACATTGCCAGTGATTCCACGACCAACGCCAGCAGCCGAACTTAATGCATGTTTGAAGTCGTCAATTCTATGGAAACACGTCAAAACACTTAAATTAAATATGAACATGCGAGTCGAATTGCAGAACGACCGATCTGGAGAAGTTTTTCCCAAACAATTAGTAATGGCAAAATTTCTGTTAACACATCGTCTGGATACAATACATTCCCTGCAAATTTTTGTCACTTTACTGAATCAAAGACCGAACTCATCGAGATGGTGTTCCCAAATATTTCTCAAAATTACAAAAATCATGTTTGGTTGAGCGAACGTGTTATCTTGGCTGCAAAAAACCTTGATGTCAACGAAATAAATTTTCAGATTCAAAATAAGATAGCTGACGAATTGATGACATACAAATCGGTTGATCCCGTTACTAACCAAGATGATGTTATCAACTATCCATCGGAATTTTTAAATTCGCTGGAATTGCTCGGATTATTACCTCATAATCTGCAATTAAAAGTTGGATCGGTAATCATTATGTTGCCGAACATAAACCAGCCACGTCTTTATAATGGCACCCGGCTTGCGGTGAGGAAATTAATGAAAAACGTCATCGAAGCCACAATTGAAAGGGAAGTACAAAGGCGAAGATGTTTTGATTCCATGCATCCCTATGATTCCGAACGACATGCCTATAAACGGCTACAATGTCCAGTGCTTCTTGCATTCCAGTGCGGCTTGCATTTACAATATCGATAAATAAATCGCAAGGGCAATCGTTAAGTGTTTGTGGCATCAATCTTGAAAATCCATGTTCCCGTGTCGGAGAACTAACAGTGTTGTGTATCAAAAAGCATTATAATAAACTATGTCTTTGAAATATTTTTTTTGGTATTATTTATTCCAGTTCGAATTGAATATTCATAGCTAAGACAGGACAACGTCTGTCGGGTCAGCTAGTTTATATATACTATACAGGCTCTCAAAATAATGGGATATTGAAAATATCTTTTTCTACCAGCGTGCGCAAAGTTATACTTTTCCGCACGCAGGGTTGTTATCTGATGACCGTAGAAAAAATATTGATCCTAACACGTGCGTAAAGTGATACTTTTCTGCGCGCAAAAGGTGGTTGTGTTTTATTTAGACACATAATTGAATTAAAAAAAAATATTATGTGCCTTACCTTTATAAGCACACAACTGAAGTAGAACTTCTGAAAGAGATATTAGGAATTGAAATTTTATTTTCTAAGCTTTCTCAACTATTGCCTTCGATTTCGCCACTCTTTATTTTTTTTCCTCTTTTTTATTTTTTTTTCGCTAAAAACTGCGTTTTTCTAATTGTTTTTGTTAATTTTTTTCTATATTTCGTTTTATAATACTTTTATTAACTTTCCGAACATTTTTTTAAAGTTTTTTTCCAATTTTTTCCCATTTTTTAAAAAAAATTCGTATTTTTCATAAAGCATTTTTTTCCATTTTTACCATCCCCGACTTGGTAGCTGAACTTGTTCGCCTTATTTTCACCGAAAACCGCGTTTCTCTAACTTTTTTTATATTATTTTTTTTCTTATTTTG
Source organism: Pissodes strobi (assembly GCA_016904865.1). Taxonomy (NCBI): domain Eukaryota; kingdom Metazoa; phylum Arthropoda; class Insecta; order Coleoptera; family Curculionidae; genus Pissodes; species Pissodes strobi. The sequence continues at coordinate 37,291 of MU190678.1, read as the reverse complement.
TGTTATAATACTTTTATTAACTTTCCAAACAATTTTTTACGGTTTTTTTTTAATTTTTACTCACTTTTTCCAGTTTTCGTCCAGAATCCTCATTTTACCCCGGCTATAAGTCCTAAAAATTTCAACCCTCTAGCTAGACTGGAACATGCTTAATTAAAGGGGCGTTTCACTTTGATAACTGTTTCAACTTGATAAGCGTGTCACTTTGATACGTGTTTCATTTTTTCTGACTACCCTCGCTAAAGAAGTTTCACTAAAAAAAAACGCTCAGACGGTAAATTATATTTAATATTTTGTCACATTTGGAAAATAATTTTTCAAGAGAAAACTTCTTTAAGCGCGTTCAGCACTCTTTTTACTGGGTAGCAAATGAAACTGACCCGTCACGTAACGCTCATTCTGGTACTTCTTATGTTAATAATTTTTTTTTTTTTTGAAATTGACTGCAAGTGAAAATTTGGGATTTGGACGATTTTAGGCAACACCTGGGGGCAGCTGTGGGTCAATTGTTTTTGGCTATCCGATTTTCCGTTTCCGATTTATTACGTCGTCTGTGCGAATTTTCAGAATTTTGTTTGATAGATACCTACACCATAACTGTCCGAAATATTAATTATTTTCGATGAAATTTTCTCGACACGTTCTTTCTCCAATTGAAATTGCCGAGCATCGGAAAATTAAGTCGTTCTAAGGCCCAAAAATTTGTATGAGAAAAACTATAAATGATCTGTTTCGAAAATGTTGGAAAAATGGACTTTTGACGGAAATGTAAAAGCAAGAAAACGAAGGTTTATTTTTTATTTATAGGAAGCTGACGAGAATATACGCTAAAAACCTTATAAGGCGACGTCATAGTTTAAATATGTAGATTTATACATTTAATCGCATGAAATCTATTTGAAAACGGTTTGGAGTTGAAACAATGGGCCAAGATTGGAACATTTTGACATTTTATGGCAATTAGGTGCAGTTTCTGTCGATTTTACGACAGTTTTGAAATAAAATTTAACTTTCAGCATATCGGTGAGTATAGTTTTTCTGGTAAGAGAAGCATTAGATGACGATACAAAATTAACTATCGTTTTATCTTTCCAAGAAAACCCTTGAACGCACACCGAAGTTCAATTCATAGATTTTCAAAATATTTTCAAGAGCTTGAAAATTGTGATCCGGACCGCCCCCTCTTAGTTTGTAAACAATTTAGGTTTAAAACTGGACAAAACGTCTGGTCTAACCCATTGTAAAATGCAAATTCGGCCATTCAAAGCTGTAAAAGCTAGGTAACATTTTAATGAGTTTCGTGGATTTGGGATTGGCTTTACGGGCTTAAAGAGATAGAAGTTCAGCTTTAGTTTTGCAAACAATAGTTGTATCCTCTGTGTACATTTTTCTTTAGGGTGGCCCGTAATTATGTCCATAATATAATGAACGGATTTATAAACAAAGTATTATGACCATTAAAGCTTAGTCCGCTTAAGGTAAACGAAAAAGGATTATTGCCCGTTTCGTTAATTTACAACAGGATTACTAGAAGTAGAAACGGAATATTATTTAATAAATACTTTTTTCAAGTCTTCAAATAAAGTAGATTGTACATAGTTATAAGAGTAATATAGTGGGTTCAATGTTAAAGAGTAGAGAGAGTATCGCGGTGGAATTGTGAAGGGACGGTACGTTTTATAACATTCTATTTTGAAATAGGCAGTGATGCTACCACGAATTGATTGTACTGCCGGATTTACCATTAAAAAAAGTTAGTACTGAAGATTTGACAGTTTTCAAAACATTCTGTGGTCAATATGATGCAACACTAACAAACTAAAGGCGGCAACGTCTGCTCTCGCAGGTACCTCAAAACAGTTGGTAAACTGTCGAAGTTTATGTCGCAAAAAGCGGAAATGCGATTAAAATTGTGGCACGTGTTGTAAGTGGGACTTTGGGACATGATATTTAACCTCGCAAATGCAAGCGAAAAGTAGGTTGATGTCTGGCAGCACTGCGGGGTACGTGAAATGATAGGGGTTCCAACAGAAATGGACAGTCGATTTTAGAGGAAAGAAGCTTATGAAGAAATGATAGTAACTTAGAGTCGCGACGAACCGCCAAAGGTAACTGTGCAAACCTCGACAGGATAAGGTCATGATTCAGACCCCACTGAGGTTAATTCAGGAAGCGCCTCTGAACTGACTCGACTGAGTAAGCGTGGCAGTTGTATATAAGGGACCAAACAATGAAACCGTAGTTCAACTTTGATCTCACGAGGGAGTAATACAAGACCTTAAGGGTGGATATGTTTGAAAAGTGTTTGCAAGATTTTAGTATAAAATCCAATTCTCTAGAAGCGTTAGCCACCATCTGATGGATATGACTGGTGAAACAGAATTTCTCATCGAAACCAACGTCTAGGTCCCTCTTCGTAGCTCGCCTAATCAAGATGGAATTATTTATGGTGTAATTAAAAAGAGTTGGATTTTTAGATCGGGAGTAGGAAACAAAATTGCACTTGGAGATGTTTAAGCGAAGTCTGTTAGCCACGTACAATCTACTGACCGTATCAATACTGGCTTGAAGAGACACGCGGTCCTCGAATACATCGATGCAGTGGAACATTTTCAGATCGTCAGCATAGGCAAGAGAGCTGCAGTCAATCAGAGAGACCAGATCGTTGATGAATATGTTGAACAACAGTGGCCCCAGTTTGGATCCCTGGGGGACACCCGACGTTGGTTCAAAAGGTTCTGATGTAAAACCCTCGATTTCAACAAATTGCCGACGATTAAAGAGGTAAGATTCCAATACTAAGATAAGTTTTTTTTTTTTTATGGCAGTGGCACACACATTAAAGGTAGATCCTATGGCACTCGACGAGCGGTGTGTGTGCGAAGATATTGATTGACACGGTTCTTGAATATTTGTAGGTTGTAATTAGTGGGAAACAGATGTCCTGGAAGTGAGTTCCACAGTGATGCAGTGCGCCAGACAAAGGAGTTCTGGTAAAGCGATGTTCTAGGTGTTTCTAGTTGTACGACGAACTGGTGCGCTCCTGCCGTCTGTCGGGACTGCCTGACAGGAGTTGCCAGGGGCGGGATTATGCGGGCCAAATCCTGGGAACATCTGCCGTGAAAGTATCTGTAAAACAGAGACATCTCGGCCACATGTCTGCGATGTTCCAGACTATCCAGATTCCGGGTCAACTCCGGATCGCCGACGAGACGCACAGCCCTCTTCTGAATGGAATCCAGCAGCTTTAGGGTATGCTTTGGTGCGGCACCCCAGATATGTGAGCAATATTCTAAGCACGGTCTTATTTGCGCTTTGTACAGCAAGAGCAACTGCTGCGGTGTATAGAGTTTTTTGTTGCGAAATAGCGCACCAAGCTTCTGGGAGGCTGATTTTGCGATGTTAGCAACATGGTCATGCCATGACATATTGCTGTTGACCGAGACACCCAGCAGCCCGATTGACGAGGATGAAGGAATGGTCGATCCTGCCATAATGATGTCAGGGCCCGCTGTATTGGCCCTCTTAGTAAACGTTGCTGCTTGGGTCTTTGCTGCATTGAACTGGACCAAATTCCGGACGCCCCAAGTTTGAACTTTCTCCAGGTCTTGATTAATTGTTGTAATCTGCTCCTGTCTGCGGTGATGAGTCTCAGTCGCTGGTAAGGGTTTTTCTGATCTAAAGTGGGAGACAAGGATACTGTCATCTGCAAAACTGTAAACAGGATTATTCGTTTCGATCAGCAGGTCATTAATATAGATGAGGAACAGAGTTGGTGAAAGTATTGCGCCCTGAGGCACGCCCGCGTTGATGGTGAATGTGTCCGAGATGTGTCCATCGACTGCAACGTGTAGGGATCGGTTCTTAAGGAAACTGGCCAGCCAGCTGCAGAGAGAGGCGGGCAGTCCCAAGGACGGCAGTTTGTTGAGCAGTCCGTCATGCCAAACTCTGTCGAATGCCTTTGAAATATCCAGCGCAATCGCTCGAGACTCTCCGTAGTTTTCAATTGCCCTACTCCATATATGAGTGACATAGGCCAATATATCTCCTGTCGATCTCTCTTTGCGAAAGCCGTATTGATTATCGCTGATTATTCTGTTGCTCTCGAGGTACTTGAGTAGTTGCTGGTTGACTACACGTTCCATGACTTTGGAGATTATTGGAAGCAAGGCAATCGGGCGATAGTTTGAGGGCGTGGTTTTCTTGCCTTTTTTTGGAACAGGTTGCACTCGAGCGACTTTCCAAGAGGATGGGTAAATCCCTTTTCTGTAAGAAAGAGAAAAAAGCCTGGAAAAAACAGGTGTTAGTTCGTTGGCGCAGTTCTTTAGCACGATGGCAGGTATTCCGTCCGGTCCTGATGCCTTTTGCGTATCTAGTTCTTTAAGGATTTTGCGAATATCACGATGAGAAAACTTGACTTCTGCCATGGTGGTGTTGATGTTCGGTATAGTGGGGAGAGTCTTGCTTTGGGGCACGTCTAAGGTAGAGTGCGATGAAAACATTTTGGCGAGCATGTTTGCTTTTTCCTTGGCTGTAGTCGCCGTGATGCCACGTTCGTCCGTCAAAGGTGGGAGAGACGTTTTTGTAAAGTTGTTACTTACTGCCTTTGCTACCGACCAGAAATTCCTGGAGCCACTGGGGCATTGCAAAAGTTTATTCCTGATCCTTTGATTGTGTTTGTCCTTAGTTTCGTCGATCACACGCTTGCACTCGTTTCTCGCTTCGATAAAATAAGTTTGTTAGAGAAACCGAACTGGTCAGATGCCTTCCGTAGTAAAATGTGATGATCAATTTGGTCAAAAGCTTTGCAAAAGGCTGTGTAAATAGCATCGATTTGACTTCTGCTGTTAAGGACATGCAGACAATAGAGGAGAAAGAGCATCAGAGATTAGTCATACATGATCTCCTGACAAAAAAGCCGCGTTGATGGACTGACAATCTGTTACGAATTTTGAAGAATAGGTATTTCTGTAAGACAATCTCTAGCACCTTGGAAAAGTTGCATAATATGGAAATGCAACGATAATTTTTTACTAGAGATGGGACGTTTTTTGAAAATAGGGTAAACCCTGGCAATATTCCAAACCTCCGGAAACACACCAGTGCTCAAGATCAAGTTAAAAATGTGACAAAGAGGAGCACTCATGACAGAAAGGAACAGTCTCTCACCAAAAAGCTGGGAATTCCGTCCGGCCCATATGCCGATTTATTTTTCAGCATTTTGCAAGCCGACGTTACGTCCTCGAAAGTGACCGTGGGAATGTCAATTAGCTCACAGTGTTCCATTTGAGCATACAAATCGACGTGCTCGGGTCGCCCATAAACACTTCCAAAAAAGTCAGCAAAGCCAGATGCGATATTATGAGGGACATGGATTTGCGTAGTTCATAGTGGCTGGAGTGCCAAATGAAAGACCAAGAGGTGGAGGGGTTATTGTTTATATTTCGCTCAGCAGTCTCAATGAAGTCCTTATAGTTCATCTGAGTTAGTGATTTAATTAGCCTACGCAAAGAACTATACTTCGCATGGTACATACAACCTGGGATATCAGCTTTACGAAAGTTCAAGCGGGCCGGTTGAGCGTTGTTCACAAGAAAGTTGACGGCATGAGGAAGTACCGCCTGAAAATCAAGAGACAGAGCAGGATGATGTGGATCCTCTTCGACCTTAGGCATTTCATTATGAGCTACATTAACCACAAAGTTGGCAAAAACAAGGTCAAGGAAACGATTGTTTAAATTTGGGACAGTATTATACTGTTTAAGGCTGAGGAACTCGCTGAGGTTTAGTAAACCTTTGTGTCTGGAACCAAAAGGAACAGAGGATGAAAAAAAGGGAATATTGAAATCGGCCAGAAAAATTAAGTTTTTAGACAGCATTATGTCCAGTGACGAGAGGAGGTGCTGAGAGGCAAATTTTACAAGACCTAGAAGATCAAATGCAAGCAGAACAGGATCGACTTAAAAGTGGACGTAAGATGTAATTGTAGCCGAGCAAGGAAAATTACAGAAAGTGTTGAACTGACAAAATGAGAAGTTTGAAGAAGCACTAGATATTATACAAAAAATTAGGAAACATAGAGAAAGAAATGATAGAATCTACAACTAGAAAGAACTAAAACATCAGGGATAGAATATTACACCTCCAACGTATGATTGTGAAATCTACAGGACAATGTACAACAGACAATTTGAAGCCGTTGCTATTGCCAACGATTGGAATAACGAATAAATGGCTGCAACTATGGTGATAGTTTCATGGATTTGCCCTTCAGCCACCAGGGAAAATATGACTGCCCTGGAGAGACATAAATCAATTGTATCAGGCGCAAGTAAAGAAATCTGCAAAACCGTGAGGCATTCATTTGTCCTACTCGAGAGCAATAGAGGAATTTTAAAAGATGATCCTGAAACTCGGAAGATGCTACGCCTGGCCAAATTTGATAACACCAATGAAGCTTTGATTAGAGCATTATAAATTTCAGCAATATCTCTAAGCCAAAAATCGGGGCTGTACCTATCCAATATGGAAAGCCAGCAATAGTTCTGAATAGCTGATATGGGCGAAATTTTGAACAAATTAACCGAAGTTCTTCTGTCAGGCTAAGCGGTGATTCCGGGGGCTTCTAAAAGAACGTAACCCAAATATTTTAAGTCAGTGCTGTAGATATGTACAACTACAGTCTAGATCTGCATCCAGAGACGCTGGAGGCTCAAAGTCGGATCAGGAATAACTCCAATTAGTCAACATTGCGGTACGAATGCTAGCTAAAGAAGACGAAACCCTTATATTCGTCTGAACCCACGGGAAAAACGTATTATCTAGATTATAATGATTTAATACGTTCTTTCAATCTATCCCAATATTATTTGCCTCTCTTATTAATTTGAATATCCTAGTTTATTGAAAGTTAACAAATTTTGCCAAGCTAACCCAAATTAGATAAATTTTTATGGCACTAACAAAATTGAGTTACTCTATTAATGAGATAAAAAATGGTAAAATTATATTTAAACAATAATGTAGTAAGCGGCTCAAACAAAGTATAAAAATAGCTTTTAAAAGGGTTAAGAACTCCAACATTAAGTACCATAATTAAACCAATTAAAATAGTAGAAGAAAGGGGGATACTAAGCAATGGAAAAAGAAGAGAGAAAGAACTGGAGAAAGGGGTTTAGGTAACGCAATTACATTTTCAAGAGAATTCAGGAAAGAACGTTAAAATATTTTAAGTATACACCATATTTCATGGCCAGTTCAGATGCGCAATGCCGATCAAAAAGAAAGGATATATTAACGAAATAACGCGGCAAGATCCTAGTTTCTTTCGTACTATCGTTTGGACAGACGAAGTAACTTTCTCAACTGTGTGTTGTTCGGATGTAAATCCTTTAGTCTCAGCGAGATTCGACGTTTTTTTCCTTCTGGATTTGGAGTGCATGGGATGGCACTGGCAATTGAACAGACAAGGGGTTGAAATGGAATCCGATGCATCTGTTATAAGAAGAGAAGTTCCTCAAGAATCTGTACTGGTTCCCCTTTTGTATGTAATTTATTCCAATGACATTGTAATTGATGTGGGAGAACACGTTGTACTGTAAGCTTAAGACACATCGGTAAGGTGTGGTGCGGAGAGCACTGAGAGTTGTAAAAAAAAACATTGTTAACTCCCTTGAGGTATTGGATGAGTGGTTTACAGCCAACGATCTTTTGCTCAATGCCTCAAAGCAACACAGCTGCTGAACTCCGGTGTTCGCTCAGGACATTTATTTTCATTAATTTATAACAATTCAATAATTGAGCCTCTTTCTCAGATATGTTTTAGATAAAAGACCTGAGTTTTCTGGAAGCATGAGCAGATACTGCTTCTTCGCTCTTAGGACAATAGCCAGTGCAATAAACTTTTGATGCGGCTATGTCAGCCTATTTGCTTACATTCACTCAGTAGTAAGATACGTCATCATCTTCTGGGGTAACTCTGTCGATGGTCGATGGACATCAAATTTTCAATTTACGGGTCAATATTAAAAATGAAACCAATTGAATCTTGTAGGGAAATTTTTATTATGAAACACATCAAATCATTGCATAGTTGTACATCTACGAATTGCTCTTATATATTTTTAACATCTGAAGAATGAGCTCTTTATCATGCAAGAAACAAAAGTATCTTCAAACCAGACTGTCGAGCATGCAGAAGAATCTCACTGACTTTATGAGCTGGAATAAATTACCAGCTAATTTCAAACTGCTTTTTAGGACAACAAATATTCAAATCGAAGGTGGGGCATTTGTTGTGTAAACAATTCTTCTATAGAGTTTTTTTTTAGCAGAAACTGATTTTGCGAGCTTACTTTGATTCTATTTAGTTTTTATATTTTTGTGTCAAACATATTTTAGTCCTGTTTGTTAGTTGGGCATAGTTTTTAGTTTTATGTTCATTCCGTTTTGACACGGCCACTTCATACACTCATATGAAGGGTTCAATAATGATTAGTAAATAAATGTTATAAAATAAAATCATTGTTTTTTCGCAATTTTTTAGAAAATTTAGAACTTCAGCGTATTATGTGGCATCTGGAGGGAGCCTCCCCATAATATAAGTGAGGTTCGCAATTTCTTAAAACATCAGTAATGGCAGTAGTAGTTAAACAGCGATGTCCAGTGACTAGGCCTGAAAGGCCCTTTTCGTCAACGCCAGTTCACCCAGTCTTACTTCTAATCACTTATCTCCCTCTCATTGTCCTGGTTAAGGAGTTTTAGCTCCTCTCTTGAGAGACTGCGCACACAAAGTAATATTTTTTTGTCACATATGAAAGTCAATATGCTCTTGGAATAACGTCAATTTTCTGAGGTGAAGAAATACTTCTCTCCACACAAAGTAATATTCTTTTGCCACATATGAAAGTCAATATATGCTCTTGGAATAACGTCAATTCCCTCAGTTTGAGAACTCTTTTCTATGTGTGCGGCGCTGAAGGTTTTTCTCCTTTTTTTATGTTCGGCACACACACACAGAAGGAAAATCCTATGCCACTCAACAAGCGGTGCGTGTGCGGAGAAGATGATGGACGTTGGACTTGAAGCGCTGTAGGTTGTAGTTTTCGAGAAATACGTTACTCGGAAGTCCATTCCAGAGCGAGGCAGTCCTCCAGACGAAGGAGTCCCGCAACAGGGACGAAGTGTTCGCAACTGAATCGTATGTTGATGAGCAGCTTGTGTCTAATGGGTGTTTCTGTTTGGCACAACTCTGGTGGGTGGAATCATAAGTGCCAGCTCGTTCGAATACCTTCCGTAGTAGTATCGATAGTAAAGAGATAGGTCCGCCACTTTTCTCCGATGTTCAAGGCTATCAAGGTCTAGTCAACTCTGGGTCATCCACAAGACGGACTGCTCAGCTCTCCTCTGTATGGAGTGCAATATCTGCTTGAGCAAGTGTTTGGGTGCAGAGCTCCACACATGGGAACAGTATTCCAGAGATGGTCTTATCTGGGAGAGCTGATGAGATGTATACAACGTTTTTGCTCTATAGAGTGTTCCTAGCTTTTGTGCTGATGCCTTGGCGATTTTGGTGACGTGGTTACGCCAAGACATGTTGTTTTCTACGTTGATGCCCAGCAAGCTTATGGATGAGGTCAGAGTCAGTGTTTGTCCTGTCCTTGATAAGTCAGGTCCACCGGTGTTTGCTTTTTTTGAGAAGGCAGCTGCTTGAATCTTTCCTGCGTTAAACTGGACATTATTTTCATCACCCCATTCCACGATGGCGTTGATATCCTCATTGATGGCATCAATCTGATTTTATTGCTCGCGTTGGGAACGAGCAGCGGTCATTGGAGTCCTCGACATGAATGATAATATAAGAGTGCTGTCGTCTGCAAAGCTGTAAATAGAATTGTTTATACTGTCTAAGAGATCGTTGATATAAGCAGGAACAGTGTCGGAGATAATATACACTCTTGAGGAGCTCGGACATTGATTTTAAATTTCTCCGAGAGATGTCTAACAATACCAACTCGGATGCTTCGATCCCCTAAAAAATTCGAAATCCATAAAAACAGTGCTGGTGATAGTCCGTATGCTGTCAATTTGCTTAACAATCCGTCATGCACCCTATCAAAAGCTTCGGATATGTCCAGATCCACTGCACGAGATTCGCCGTAGCTCTCGATGGCTTTGGTCCACAGATAGGTCACGTAAGTCAGGAGATCTCCCGTTGATCTGTGCTTGCGGAAGCCATACTGGCGATCGCTTATGATGCCTACCGATTCGAGATATTTTAAGAGCTGTTCGTTGATCAGTTTCTCCATGACTTGGGACATGATGGGAACTAAGACAATTGGACGGTAGTTATTTGGAATCGCTTTTTTACGACCTTTCTTCAGGACTGGTTGCACTTGAGTGCATTTCCAGCTAGAAGGAAAACATGCAGTTCTGTATGATAGGGAGAAAAGCCTGCATAGTGGAGCTATTAATTCAGCAGCACATTTCTTAAGTACTATTGCTAGAACGCCATCCGGTCCTGTGGCCTTCTTATTGTCTAGGCTTTTGAGTATTCGCCTCACTTCGCGTTGGTGAAATACCAGACCTGGCGTTTAGGAATTCACTCCCGGGATAGTTGGGGGAGTCTTTTCTTGATGATTTAAGGTAGAATTTGATACAAATATTTCGGCAAGAATAGTCGCTTTTTCTCTGGCCGCTTCCGCTATTAAGCCATCATCTTTGGTCAGTGGTGAGACTGACGTCTTTGAGAAACCCTGATTGACAGCTTTGACAACTGATCAAAAGGATCTTGATCTGTTAGGACAGTTGAGAAGTTTGTTCTTGATCTGCTAGTTATATCCCTTCTTGTTCTCGTCAATGGTCCGCTTACACTGGTTTCTTCTTATGCGCCCCCTTATACCTATTAATTGATTCCCCATGTCTGGCAATTCGGGCAGAGTGGGACTTTTCTCAATTCTTAGCAGATGTAGATGCCTTTTGGGTCTGTAGGGACCCGTCAGAACTTCGGCCAAGTTCCCGATCGTTTGTCAGCTTCGAAGCCTTTTGGATCTGGGATCATGTCCTTTGATTAATTTTTTAAGTGCCTGGACTACTTGACGCCTGCTCAAAACTAAGTAGGGCTCTGGGCTTTGCCGCGCTGTCTATAGGACCCCTGCACGCACGCTCGTTGCTCTCGACTTAACCACTGTGGTTCTTACGCATTTCTCAATTTCCCTAAAGCATCCATGCACACTTAAACCAGTGCTGAGCTCGTCCTGGGTTTTTGGGATTGCCTTTAGTCCTGTCTAAGTAGGCATAAGTCTCTCGGTCCATGCCTTGTTTAACATCTTGTCTCGACGCAACCTCCAGAATGCCTGCGTAAACTTCAGATTCTGGATGATATATGAATATCTTCCATGGGAAAAAGCCTCCTCGACGTCCTTGCCCGATCTATGTGAGCCATCTGTGTTCCAAACTTGGGCTCCTGCGGATGCCAGTAGGATGATCGTTCTAGTTGACAGGATCTAGGAAACGATCCGTGTGTGTGCCAGGCTTTGTTATCACCCAACCTCCTGCAGGATGCCCCTCGATTCATAAGGGTAGATCCGGCAAGCTCAGGAGGGCGTTAGGTCTGACCCTCATTACGCCAGTAATTCTCAGACAGTTGCTGAGAATGTGTGGCTTCTTCCGCAACTGGCCATTACAGGGTGGACATGTTGAAAATTTCTTTTGATATTTATTTGACAATGTTAACATGTATCTGTTTATATGATAATTACACTCAAAAACAAAATATGTCTAGAACTTTTGGAATACAAAAAATCATCAAAACCTTCATACTTAATATTTTTTCCCATCTTTAAAAATTTAAAAATGATTTGTATATCTGTACCTGATATTGATAAAGACCTCAATCGATTTCCCAAGACATAAATAATGTTTTATTACAATCGAAAACCGTCCGCAGAGAAAGAAGTATTAGACACAAGCAATATATTTGCAAATAAAAGCTTCAA